>LUCM01006922.1:94055-125660 GCA_008360955.1 Fasciolopsis buskii
GAATTATATATATATATATATATATATATATATATATATATATATATATCGGAAACTTGAATAAAGAATACGAATGTACAGGTGCAGTGTTTCTTGGATCACAATTTCGCGTTACCGGAATCGAAGTATACCGTGGGGAAGAGGAAGAATTTACTTCGATTTGGTTGTACTTCCGATCAGCTGTGATATTACTTCATGTATCATTCTATTCGTCGTGTACTATAGACGAACGAGAGTACGGAGACCAAACTGGTGCAGAAATACCGAATGGCGAACCGTTCACGTCGATGGTTGATGCTGTTCTGGTATGAAATTGATCACCTAGCTTCATCTGGGATTTTGTTTCAAATTGCGCCAGATCAAATCGATGGCCTGCTTTGTCACTCAGTTGGAGGTAACACAAACACAATGCGCGAAACCGATTCAAAATTGTCCATTTCATTTGGAACCTGGCCAAACTGCGCATCCCAGACGTTTTCAGTTTGCATAAGGAAAGGGTGTGTGACGAAATTGAAGCTACATCAGACAAGCTGTTTGGTCGGAACCAATGAGCCTCTCACCTCTTTTTGTTCTTTACTGTCATCAAACCGTCGAACACCAGAGGAGAAGCCCGACCGAGCAAACCAATCCCTGACTGCTCTCCCTCCCAACAATTGTTTGAACTAAGTGTTATTGATTGTTGTGGAATTTTTGTCGTTTTCTGGTACAATATAGTGCTCGTACCGTAACGTATGTTTTCTTTGACCGGAGACGTTGACGTTGATCTCCGTCGTGTCTAACGTATTAAGTGCAATATCTCAGTCCTGAGTCTTCGTGACGTTCAGACAATTTGAGTGACCGCAAGGTGAAGCATTGTTCCACGGTACAACGGACCTCCTCAACCAAGCCGTCAGAGCAAGCACTTTAGAATCGGACAGTAAATCGACACTTCTAACTGTAGATTCTCGAAACGCGTTCAGTGCTGCCCACCAAGTAGGTAGGCTCGGTGGACAGGAAACTTATGAATGATTCGTCACAGTAATGAACTTGCATCCAACATCATCAGCGCTCGGACGGCTATCAGGGTTCAATTCTCGACCGTCCTGCTAGCGCTTTCCACTAAGGTCTCACGCCCTAAGGCTTCGGGTTATTCTTCAGACTGAAGGCTAGGTCCAGTGGAGCACACTGTGCTGATATGGAAGAAGTCGGCACCAAAGAAACAGGGGGGATATAGGTGCTCAAGAGTGAGGACCTTATTGACTGTTTTCTCTATATGGCGGGCACACAACAGTCATGTAGGGATTCCTGTGAAGCGCAAAGAGTAAATTTCACCGAAGAATTTTATTCAGACCGGTTTTTCACAAGAATTTTTTCGTCTAACAAAATAAGTGAATCGAAGTTGGAACAATTAATGCAAAACATTAGCCGGAGAATAAGTGACATTAGTCATTAAATCAGAGATGTCAGGTGTTCAGTTCGATCTTATTACGCTTCCAAAATCGTGCAACTTCTCACTGAAACGAAATATTTCGATAGGTCTGCAATTCCCTTAATTATAGTCCTAATTTTCCTCACCTCAGATGTACTTTTCTGTGTCACATTCGTTTGAACAGCGTCGAATGATAGCCGAATGATAGCAGATCGGACAAACTGGACAGTTAACGACACTAGGGTGTTAGTTCCTCCCACGGATTAGGATTCGGTGGTTGTACGACTCGTGCCACCGTGTCTAACCGACCTTGAGTACGGACGAGGACGTGTATTTGACTATGACCGTCCCGAATATCATGGAAGACGAGAATAAGACCGGTGAAGATAAAAATAACCGAAAATCGAATCCGTGACGCATGGACGACTTTACCGAGATCCCTGTTGACAATTGATGCATCTGGCTGTTACCACGCCTAACTCCTTGAGAACTTATGTGACACCATGCCAAGTCACATTTCAGTATTCTCCCCTAACGCTTCCGATCCGATTGATTAACATGCGATCTTTTGCGATAACCGTTGTGCTTCTTAGGTTTAATCAAAAATGAAACCCTAACTAGTTACAGCAGAGCTAAACACGATCCAAAATGTTTCTGATTAAGTCCCAGTTGGATGCAATGTACAGAAATAGATTTCCTATTCCAGGTAACATCTGGATCCTGGTGCCAACGCAAAACAACCGAAGATTTAAATTTATCTCGTGATGGGAATGAGCCAGGTGACAGCCAATTGCCGTTTCCCACCAAAGTCATCGGCGAAGTTGAGAACTGACCCGATGTCTTTTCAAGGTCGGGTAATGCTTAACCGGCTTAGCTGGGGCAAAAATTTAGTTCTTTGACCTTTTTTGTCCATTTAACAGGCCCTAGAGAAAAACTGGGTTTTCGCGCCATCTGCGAAAATTGCAAGAAATAAGGTAACTAATGTCCAATTTAAGCCTATGGGAGGTCACACACCTCGACACGCAGGTGTATCCTAATTCCCTCTAACTTTGTTATGGACGAAACAATTGAGGAACACACGAAACTAACCCTAAGTTTCATGGTTTCGCAGTGACAATCAAAAGCTCAAACTTTTTCTCCGTCTACGCCACACCCCGTTCATTACGTGGTAGAAACCATCGGTTTAAGTATTGTGACACGAAGACCAGGGAATGCGGCTAATTGCGAACGCTGCGCATCAAGCCGCCTTCTGTGAAATAAAAGGGACGATATCGATTTGACAACAAATCGGAATGAACTGGAAGAAAATGCGGTGACTGGCGAGTGCATCTCAAGGCAGCCAGCGACACGCCTTCCTGCGCACATCCTGCACAATAAGCAACAACGCGTCGGTACTTCGGAATCAGGCTGAGCTCATCAGTTATGTAGTATAAACGCGATAATTAAAGCTTCGATTTTTCGATCTCCAGGTTTATCCGCAATGTCACCCAAATATTTGTACTAGCGTCAGGTCACTTAGAAAAAACTCGGTGGACATATTTCATGCTAGCTTTGGGTCACATTGCAGCAGCATGATTAAAAAAAGGAGACTACAAAAATTAATCCGGTGATAGGCTCCAATGTTGTACCTGTTTAAAGCGATAAATGCGCTTCAAGTGAAACAGCAAAGTACTGCCAAAAAAAGCTAGTTGGCCCGTTTGTTTGATTTCGAGAATGTCATAGTAGAGTAAAATCGTGAAAATCAAACAATTCGAGGAGTTTTTACATCTGTATGGAATACTAGTGTCGAAAACCGACGACTTATGCTAGACCGGTGATGATAAGCAGTTGAGCGAGCTGCGGTTTTGAAAGGCTTATCGTTCCAGTGCTAAAACACTACTGTGTCTATTTTCGGCTTGACAGCCGCAGCTCATCTCTCTGAACACAGGACAACGGGGCCAAGTCACGTTCTCACCAGAGTTCGAATACTGCTGAAGTTCGTGAATTTTCGCACTTTGCATTCTGTTACATTGACTAGATCGGCCAAATAATATTCAACAACCTAATCGACCAAGAGGAACAGTTGTTTGGGCCAAACGGAGACGGAAAGAATGATAAGACGAACCGGCGAGAGCTGGAAGAACTGTTTTATTGTTCATACAGATTATCAACGATCCGGAATTCACAAGGGCATGAAATGGTAGCTGTTGTGACGTTTATGAACGGTGAGAGTCCTATTTTCATCCATATTAAAACGGTCGTGCGTATACAATCTACCACGTGTGACTTGTTCTACGTAGTAAACAAAACAGGTTACAAATTTTCCTAGATCGTCTGAACGATAGTGTGGCTATGTTTGAGATGCATTTCGCACCATCTAGGTGTAAAATACCGTTGCAGAATTTGACTGACTCGAAGCTGAATCTCGGTCATGCTAACTGGTCGGATGAAGTTGATAGGTTCAGCTGCATTCCACCAGGTGGTCACATATAGGATAAAGTGCCCTTTTGTCTACACAAGAGTCAATTGGCACGTACCTCTTCGGGAGGTCCGACCATCGATCGAAGACCGAGTCCGCACTGCAGCAATAAAATCGGTCCTGCTATACCGTTCAGAAACATGGCCCTCGGAAACTTAAGATATGCGAAAACCATCGAGCTTTGAACACCATTCTTCCTAGTACCACTCAAATATGATGGGAGAATGTTATCAGTAACTCAGCCGTTATGTGTAGGGTACTACGTCCTACACCTCAGTGCTATGAAGCACTCAGTCTAAAAACATCAATGTGACTGGCGTATGTTTTGCATATATGCACAGAATCCCCGTCTCATTACTGTACGCTACTCTCCGAGGCCGAGTGTTTTGAGGATTGGTCAAGGCGGCCAGTCACACATGGCGAGAAGCTACGAAAACCTTAACCAGCGGACTGATTTGTCTGGGTCCAATTACACTGTCGAGTTTTGGGGTCCCCGAGATCGCCATCGCAACCGACGGTTCGAAACAATCGGTCACATGCGACATACGTGTGATTGAAATCTTTTCTCGTCTACACAGTTTTTCAGCTTATTACTTTGCTCTCGATCATTCACTATTTCTTGTTCTGTTCCATGAAGTAGCAACCAGAGCCGGAGCACGTTGGCACAAAGTTGAAGTTTGTAAAATCTGAGTCCAAATGAAGTGCTTTTTGGAGGCTGATAGTGGTCGTTTTTTTCGCTGGTCTTCCGTCCACCGTACCAACACGACTGTTTTTTAAACGTATCGAACATACGATGATCAGTGTAGTGCTCCAGTCCTCATTCCTTATTTACTTTTGCTCTCATCTCTTTTATTAACGACAAGTCACGGTACATTGCTAGTGTTATCAACTGAGGAAGCTGACCGGCGGTGGTATGAATCGAACCCATGCAATTCACATCGGAATGTCACTGTTACCAGTTGACCAAAGATAGCCAAGACACAAACCTGACAAATAATGCTATCTCGGTCATACGGGGCTGGTTGTTCATGAAAAAATGCAAAATTATTATTCGGCATTCTCAGACAGAAATGAATATGAACCAATCTGTTCTTTCTCTGCTGACTTCTTGTTCGTAACTTGTTCTCAGCTGCGAATGTAATCTGCACTCCATGTGAATTTAGCCGTGAAAAACACCCGTCAGTTCTCACTTGCACCATATGCCAAGTTGAGCCAATTTTTGCCTCGTCTTTTGAGGGCCGGTCTAACAGACCGTCTGTACAACTACACTTACCTGTATTCACGTACTGATATATGCATTCATGATTGACGACAATAGTACTCAAGGTAGTCTGGTCGGAGGAACACGAGTTGCTAATCCATCAACTAATGTGACGTTATACATGGCGTCACGCGGAAGACCGAAAAAACACGCAAGCATTAAATTTATGAAACTTTTCAGTTAAGCTAACTGAAACCACCGGGCTAAAACGTGATCGAATCGGTGGTCTTCAGTTAATGTACACTGACCCATTATCTGCTTTTTCCAAAATGAAAACAACACGTGAGGCACCGACTCATGTGATTTCATCACAAAGATTAGTCAGCTGTTTTGAAAAAGAACGCCCGTTCCACTCTGTTGCTTCAATCGGTAAGCGGAAAGCAAACAAATTCTTCTTTTGTCGGGTTATTTGGAGTGCATTCAGCTGACAACCGGAATTCAGTTTGTTCAACTTGTCTGTAGGGGGTATCAGTGCAAGAGTGAGTTTTTAATGTGGAATGGATAAGTTAAGATTGGGTGTGAAATCAGATAACGCCAGGTGGTAGATTCACATGACCGTAGAAAATAAACCACGTTGAACTAAATGCTACCGCATAAACTGGGAGATTCTAGTACTGGGGGCCAACAACGCTTAAAGGTGTGAGAGCAAAACCCTAATAATGGCGACTTTGATTTATCTTATTATTGGATATACCTCACTGGATCACGTACGTAGACAGAAACATGCACGCACACACACGCGAATACAACCAGATTGAACAAACCTCACACATCGAGGCCACGATGGAACTCTAAAGTTATCCCCCCACTTAACCTTGGAAGGCGTCTTCCAATCGCATTGGACAAAAAAGGCACAATTCGGTGCAGGCGGTTTCAATGGTACTTGCTGCGAGACGATGAGTCTGTTTTTCATGTGGTTGGCCGAAAGACACGAGGGAGGTGAGAATTCAACTGGGGGTTGGAAATGATCAAAGCAGAAGAGTACTGAGGAAACCTAAGTCTCCCAGGAGGATTCAACCAATAAACTATGCATACTGCATTCCTTCAGTTTTTCAGCGTCAATGAGATGGCGCTATTTTGTTTTGAATGAACGCACTGGTCGGCGTTATTTCATGTAATCATTAGGTCTGCTCGATTATCCACAAGATTTGTTTTGTGTTCAGTCACTGAGCGCAGTTTGCTTGCACGATATCCAACCGTACAATCCTGTCGTAGATGTAAACACCTGTCCGTGTCAATCGGGATGGGCTCATAAAGGCCAGAAACATGTTACTGATGCCAAAAGATACGCGAAGACGGTCGATATTTGAACGCCGTTGTCTTCCCGACCGGATAATAAAGGCAAACTGATTTTATTCTAATCCCGTACTGTAGGCACAAGCGGCAATTGTGTTGAAGTTCAGCAAACATTTGATGAAACCAAGCGGTCCCATTGGGTGGTCGTGCATCAAACACGCTCATGCGGATATGTGCACTCTTTTCAGAGGTATGTGCGACTTTCCAACACCAATTAACTGGTGAACACTGCTGGTTTTCACATCCGAATGGCAACTGAGGTCAATTTGTTGAAAACTTTTGTGATTGGCCACCCGTTCCAATGTGTCGGTTACAGTCTACGATTCTGGTTGTGTGAAGTACCAATCGCACTAAGGTATAAATCTTGCTCATCCATCAAATTCAAATGGTTTCGACATCGCTAAGTTATATATATATATACATACATACATATATATGCATAGTATGTATATATATATAGAGAGCACGAAGCTGTTCACGGATTAGTTGCCATTGAAGGGCTGGATATGAGATAAAACAATGAGAGAATCGCCTTAAGCTCCTTTTAATGATCGTTAAGGTCCTGGCTTTCGAACGCTGGCAAACATGTGGAACTACGTGAAAAAATATTAGGGTAGTCGGAAGCTTATCAAGTCTTCAGTGTTAAAAAATTCCCTTATAATGGATTAGGATGTAATCACAGTAACACCTGTTGACCGTGCCGTAGGGAACATGTAAAGACAATCGAGGTTGTCACGGCAGCTAGTGGCAGAAATGTAAGATGTTAATCTGAATACATTTCGGATTCCATCATAATGTATTAGTAATATTTGTGATTCTTCTGGCTGTGATTCTTATTATCTTTGTACTGAGGTAGGCAATCACAGGTAACACACTTTAGAGGACCATTTTTTAATGCTACGGGTCCATTCAAAAGCACGATATCGATGGTAGGCAATTTGAGTTGAAATCAAACCATGTCATTATTACCACATGAGAACAGGGCTATTATTAAATAAATACTACTAAAACAATCGTGCAAAGTTTCCATGCTGTCGCCGTACCTATTTCAGTGCTTTTTTGTTCATTACTGCGTTACGTTTCATAGGCCATAGGAGGTCAGACAGGTCACAGCTTTCGATTCATTGACTTCGATTCCAGGCTATTTCTTAGAGTAACTAATCAATAAAAATTCTCCAGTTTGGAGCCTCAACCAGGAAGATGAAAAGCGTCAATTGATGTCAACTATAGTCTGGCCGTCGTGACACTTTTTCCACCCACATTGAGCTCGTGCAAAAAGAGCACGGGAAGGTAGACGATAAGCAGGCATATGTAACATGTCCAAAAACTCGAAGGCGACGCATTGCGATTATCTCGGTCAGAGCGAGTAATAACCATTTAACATACAACGACGCACTTTATGACTATTCATTTACCGATCACCTCAGACCCGGACGACGGTTCGGAGACATCGGTAACCGAATACAGACAAGTCGCGCAACTGTAAAAGA
The DNA here is from genome assembly GCA_008360955.1 of Fasciolopsis buskii. Lineage (NCBI taxonomy): Eukaryota > Metazoa > Platyhelminthes > Trematoda > Plagiorchiida > Fasciolidae > Fasciolopsis > Fasciolopsis buskii. The sequence continues at coordinate 101,969 of LUCM01006922.1, forward strand.
TACCACTGTGAACCGTTGTAGTGTACACCGCTCTGTAGAGAAGAAAACGGATATGGCGGCGACACAAGTGAAAGATTCATGAAATTTGCTGTTTTCCGCAACTTGTGATGTGATTTTTCCCTCCCATATCATGTTCCCAAGATGCTGTTCCTAAATGACACAAGCTTCTGCAAGTTTTAAATTGATTCATTGAACCTCGAAGGTAGGAAGAAGAAACCGTATCTGGACGCGTCAGTAGCCAAGCGGTTCGAAACGTGTTGAGTTATCCACGTGCTGTCGATTAGCAAAGCTACACAACCGGCATACTCTATGTCAACAACTGTGTTCCCATGGAGGAGTTCAACTCCAATGTCTGATGGGCCAGACAAAGAATTTTATGCAACAACCTGCAAAGCAAAATTGAAAATAAACAAGTACATGTCCTAGTCCATTACAGATGACGAACAGTGGTAAAAGCTAACCACGAGACCTAACAAGACTTGAAATATGACGGCACACGTCTTCGAGGACCGACGAATATTCCTCAGGCACATCATTCCTCGACAAACAGCTCAAGAGCTCAGTCCTGTCAGTGGGGTCAAAGGCCGCGAGAATGTCAAAAAACTCGATGGTTGTTGGTTTTTGAAAAGCCCAGATGTGCTGTAACAGTTGACGGAAATGAGGAGTCGATCGATGTGCACACAATCGAAGCGAAACCCAGCTAACTCCTCGAGAAGCTGGTCGTTACGTGTGTTGTATGGTCTACGAATTGATAGGTGCTGGTAGACTTGAAGTTACATAGATTAGGTTAGTACTGCCGTGGTTAGCGCGGACAATGATCGATTCACTCCTCCCCATAAGGAGGAAACCTTATCAGTATTAAACGTTTCAGAACAAAACCCGAACTTCTTTTACAAGCCTCATCCCACCATAGTACTGAGGAAGATCATCGGAGGCCGGCGCTGTCATTCCCTACGGCCCGGATTTCCTTGCAAAACTCAGCTTCAGAAGATGGATCTGTCGAAATAGACTACGGGACATGCCGAAGCAGGTGTGACGCTGATGGTCAGCTAAACTATGGTTAAAAATGATCCGCCAAGCGTAAAAGACGTCCCAGCTTGTTGTATACAGGTGAACCGTAAGCTCAGGAGAATGTTGTACTCACATTTAACGTCTTCTTACCGGTGACTGGGATGAAATGAAACAGCTTGCGGGGATTTCCTGTGGATACGGCAGGTCTCACTTCTGACGCACGATGAGAACATTAGATCTCGCAAGCCTTATGTAGGGCTTTATGCCTGGTTATGAGTAGTGATTCTTTATTCTCACCGCCATCCGGTTGTCAAAAGGAAACCTAAATAGTCACGACAGAATAGGTCAGGCCGTAATTTACGTGGGCAGCAAATGTGAGGCATTTTTTAAAGCCATAAATGCTGTTTAATTTTATCAGGTGCGGTAAATTTTGGCTTTCCATCAAATGCACTCCAGAAAATTGAAAGAACGGTCGGATAAGATTGCTTATCACAATCTAACTGCCACTGTATAGTGCTTTTCGAATCCCACCAAAGCTCATGACTAATCTATGGTCGAAATGGAGGAGAGTGCCCCGGAATGAGAGGCAAACTTGCAAGGATACTGTTATCCGTGGCCTACTTACTTTACAGCGGTTCGTTGGTTGAAGAGAATAAGCCAACTTTATGAATGTTTCTGATCGCAGCTACTCATGCTTGGTCATCAGCAACAAGTTTCTTCCAGATATGGATCCTTTTCACTTTCCGCTGTCGATTGTCGTATATCAAACGAAGACAGTTAATGTCTTCGGAAACTGTGTCCAGTCAGGTCCTGTTGTTGTTCAGAAGCATGGCCATCGGGAACAGAAGATATGCGAAAACCGTCGAGCTTTGAACACTATTCTTCCTAGTACTGCTCAAATATGGTGAGGGAATTGTACCAGCAACTCAGCCGTTATATGTAGAGTACTACGGCCCACGCCTCACATAGTCTAAACATGCTAATGTGACTAGCATATGTTTTGCATATATGCACAGAATCCCCGTCTCACTACTGTAAACCGTTCTACGAGGTCGGTGATGTTTGGAAGACGGTTTAGTGTAGCTAATCAGTCAGGCGCGGTAAAAGCTACCTGTAAGTCCACCAACAACATCGAGTTTGGGGTCCTTGAGATCTCCACGGCAATCGAGGGTGTGAAACAATTTTTATCTCTTACTTCTCTTATTAATGAAATAACAATGTACATCATTTTTCAGGAAGAGGGTCACGGTCAACAGAAGGATGCCAAGTGGGGAAGTTGACCGGCGGCGGGAAGATTCGAAACCGCGATCTTCATGTCCAAAAGCCACGACCTTATCCGCTCGGCCACCGCCGGTAATCGGACATGCGGATCACATTTCACAATCGGTGGTATTCTCGCGTTCAAAATCTTTCCGCCTTTACACAGTTTTGATATTTATTAAATTGCAGCCGGTTTTTCACTATTTTTCGTTCTTATTTCAGTGAGTAAACGACGCTAGGAAGTGACAACCTAAACTAGAGCATGTTGGCGCAAGGTTACCAGTTTTAAAACCTGAACTAAGATTACACCTTAATGATTAGGGTTTTCACGTAAACATCGACAGCTTAAGAGGACAACGAGGACAAAGGAGAGCGCCAGTCGGAAGAAACCGATTCCGTAAGGTTTGGACGTTGGATGAAACAGAGTGCAATACAACAGAAACATGAGGATAAGATCAGAGTAACCAACCGAATCAGCCACCACTTCTGGCAAACACAGTTGATTTAGTGGGGCAGGAAAAAGTGCCCATGGTGGTTGGGCCTACTTTATTCGCACGGTTTTGCACACCACTTTTCCTATTCCATGACGTACCACAGGTCTATTGTCTATTTACATTATAGTTATGCTTTCGTTCTAAATTAATCAAGGCCTAACTTCATGTATTTACTCAAGACTACATAACAATCCAAGCAACTTGAGAATTATGGGTCGGGTTTTACATAGACGTAAATCCATACCCATCAGGAGCTTCGGGCTGCTGCGTTGGCCAGAACAGGACGTTCGATTATTTCCTGACTTCGACAGAGCCTCATAATGTCGTGAAACCTGCTATTCTAACAAACTACGTCGCTCCACCGGCCTTCAAACTTATCGCCGTCGGCACAGATTACGATGGCAACTTCCCAGTATTCTAATTTTAAACCTAAAAATAGTTTCTGTGAGCCATGTGCTGTCCACCACCAGACGAATCAGAACAGACCACCGGCCAGGTAAACCAGAATATGCGATCCCTTCCTCTTCCCATAGATTGTGATTTCAAGGAAGTGACCGCTGGCGTACACCACGACGAATTTACTCGCGATTCGTTCATATTTGGGCTGAATTACAAATGGAACCGATAAAGACTGCCTCTGATCTAGCTGAATAACTCGAACTTACACAAAATTCTCTAACCACATCCTGCCCCTTGCCTACAAACAGCTCGCTCGTTCCAGTTACGTCATCAGACGAGTAAGTTAAACAACGACCCTGCAGTTTAAGATCCTTGAGTCGGCACGCTAGAACCAAGTATCTGTAGGATAGGGTTTGTGCAAAGGCTACGAAGAAAGAGCCACTTCCAACGGCCCTACGGAACTTACTACCTGAAGAAACCCACATCTTTCCCCCGAGACGTTAGGTTGTCCGTGAACTCCATTATTTCGTCTGTTACTGTTACAGCCGTTCCTCATCGTCTACTCGAGTGCAGTCATTCTTATTAATGTCAATGGGCTACTAGATACGACTGCTCGACATAATGCATGTGGGAAAATAGTGACTTCGACTACAGAAATGCTTCAAAAGTTACGACACATTAACACGGAAAAGTGCGAAGGAGTGCTCTTATTGGTTCTCATCTCCAAGTCAAAGAGTGAAGACCACAACAGGACGACATGAATTAACTACCAGGTGTCCGCGACAAATCTCGTCACGAACAGACCAAAAAACGGTTGGAGAGCTAAATCCAGTAAGCAAAATACAAGCATTCATTAGGAAACCAACATTCTCCATTCAGAAAAAGTGCGAATCATCCTACGGCAGAACACTCAGCTTTTACGCAGTATTTTCGCATTGATGACCTTCGACTTATATAGGTAGTTCAGGCACCGTCTATTGGAAAACGAAGCGAACGAGGGAATGGTGCGTTAACCACCACCAAAGACAACACTCAATCCTAGTTTCGCGTCTCTTCGGTGAAACAGTCAACCCATTACTGTTCGTTTTGGTTTGTTTCACAAGCAGAACTGAGATGACGGGGAAAAATTCCACCGTCATTGAATGAGCAAACAAGCTGACGCGGCGCGGTGACGATACTCTCTTCCAGCAGTGATTCAGGTGAATCCGTTACTTATTCTAACCTGCTGGGTGATCCACGTTAAAAAACTGTTCTGAATGCTTTACGACATAAAACCCAGCTACTCAACATCCGTTCTAAATCCTAACCAGACAGACGGTACTTGCAAGGGGGGTGCACCCAAAGCAAGGGTACGAACTCGTAAAAGTGATAAATGTCTTGAGGGAACAAAAACAATCAGAAGGGGTAAGTCGACGAATACATTTCTGAAGTGTAGAGAGAAATAGAGCTCAAACCAAGTACACTAGCTAAAGTGAATTGAAAAAATTACAAGAAAGCGCTTAGCGAAATGATAGCAAAATGAGTAAGAGGCGAAGAGGCCGACGGTACGGGTAGACGGTAAACACGTCGTGATGGACAGTCATCAGACAAGAAAGATTCCGAGTGAACGCTGGTCGTTTAACACGCAGAAGAAAACCAACAGGAGACGGGCGTGGGATGAAACAGTAGGTGGAATCACTCTAACTGACAGTCACGCATGTGGATCCGGGCAGGTTGAGAAAAGCTGCCGAGAAACGAATAAAGACCTGGCAGACGACCGGATCTTTACATGTTCTGGACGCACGTTTCGTTGAGGGCAGGTACCCGTCATCAGACGGAATGAACGCGAGCGTGCTTATGAGAATTATCACTGAGGTCGAATGTTAGGAAGTCGACCGGATTGGAAGCCATGCCGAACATGCAGTATGGTAGGAATTAGCACCAGTTTCGATTGATTACATCGTGATCATCTCCCGTAACAACGCACAAAGACTGATAATTTTTAAGATAAAATGAGCGGGTTGGACGAATGGGAGAAGGAACAATGGTGTCCGAAAATAAATAACGATATTTGGATGTTTGGCGGCCTGAATGACACGAATACGCACTGATTTACGGGGGGATTGGATGTACGTGGAGGATGGATGAGGCAAATTAGATACGATAGTTGTGGGCAGGACAATAAACGATGCTTCAATATACAAAATGGAACGCCCTTGGTGATTCAGAGTCCGCAAGTGCCATGGCTGATTCTGTGTTGATTTTTCTGGTTGTGGTTTGCGGGTTTGCGTTTGTGCGTGAAACTGCCAGAAGGGGGTGGATTATATTCACAGGAGGTGCAAACGCCGAGACACCAAAGGCACTTAGCGACGTTCTTTGGGTGCACTAGTGCCGTCAAATATCACGAGGGAACTGGTTGCTGATCGGCTGACTCGTTGATGCTTGAAATAAACTGCTTTTGTGTAGAGCAACTCAGTCGATTGTACGTCTATAACCGCTAGAGGGATGAATGGGAACAATCAGATCTTCTGGACTTTCTGGCAAATAATCTGTGGATTGGACCGACGAATTTCTTCCTGCCCCGATTCACGATAGTCAAAGGAGCAGCTGTGCGCATCTGAATAGCGATGGAGACTGCAGTATAGACCGCCACAGTGACATGTAAAGCCTGAATGGATAGGGGCGTGGTCGAAATTCAGATTTTTAGTTCAACCATAAATATTCAGATTCGGCGGATTCAAAGAAAAAAAAAACCAAAACGACGCAATCCATTTGATGACTCTGCACGCCCAACGATAACTCAACAGCTACAGTTGACAATAATTCAAAAAGCACTTAACGGATTTCTAAATGCCATTGGAATGTCAGTAATTCGCTGGCAGCCATCTCGATACGACGCCTCACCTAGAGATGCGTTGTGATTTTATTCCATTCAACTTTTCTGGATCGAGGTCGCTGGTCCCAGCCCCCAGACCCGTCTGAGGCGCTGGTAGCTATCGGTATGTTGTTTCAATGACGCGCTGGGCACGCAATAATGAACAACAAAACCAAATTAAATTGACACTAACTTTTAGCTGTATACGTTACAATAATGCTTGCTTAGACAGTCTTTCATTATCAGGATCTTGCAGCTATAAGATCAGCCACTGACTACTAAAAGCTACCAGGCTATTACAATCACAATGGTATGATACCGCTAAGAAACACGCAACAAATAGATGAAACAAAATACAAGAGCTAATTTCTATCAAGAGTGCCCGATTGCAAAATTGACAATGAACTTCCAACTTATATTTGAAATTCCTAATTGACCCTAGCTTTAATTACAAACGTGCACGGTGAAACGAGCGAATTTGTTGAACACTTGGACTCGGAATCCCATGCGTGGCCGGCGGTGATGAAATGAATTACACGTTTATGGTCCCCAAAAGGTCAGAAATTCGAATCGACAGATGACGATTTGTTGTGACACTGCTTTATATTGCACTTGGTCTAATGAGGCTTTATGTGACCTCGCATCACTTAGTCTCAGGGTTACGATTGCCAGTTTCTTCTTGCTCTCTCATGTGGTGGGCCCTAATGGCTGAAACACCCCTTCCACTATACTAGCGCCAGGCGTAAACTAGCCACTATTTGTATTTTGCTATTTCCGTCCTTCCACACTGTGGGAATCTATCTGTAGTAGTGATACCCTAAGGGCCGTTGGTTGTTTCAAGACTCTTGTTTCCTCGTTAAGAATAAAAACCGTTGAAGCACAAGACAACCTCTTCACAAATCCGCGGTCGTTATGTGGGGATCGACAAACACGACCCTGAAAATTGGAGTGGCACAGAACCATGTAAACCAATAACAGGTTAGGTACGGTGGCGAGCCGAACCACAGTGAATATCCGATAAACCCCACAAGAATGAATTTATGTCTGTAAGGCTAATAAACAGCTGAACGGAAATCAAGTGAGTGTGACTGAGCTGAAGGCACGAAAATGATTACTTACCTGTGAGACCAACGCGCTTGTGACAAACATCACAGCGGGGTCGCTTCTTCGAACTTGTGCTGGTGGATGAACAGCTGGAAGCTGATCAAGAAGAATAAAACAACTGATAAGTATCACGCAAAAGTCGAAATCGTGTAAAAGCTACTGCCGGAACTTTAAGCTGCCGAATACGTAACAGAAAAAACTATTTACAAAAAGCATCTACGGTTTGTTCTGTATCTGTCATTTTAAAAACATACCAGTAACCATCATAACTAAATAAACTTCAAGTTTCCCTGCTTACGATTGAGCAAATCCAACGTGAAAACAGTCAGCTTAACCATTATTTTACATCTCCAAAGGTTTCATTATCGTGGTTCCCAAATGCACTACAGCATTACGGATGTGAGGCGATTTTAGCTATCACCTAACAAAAAAGAAAATTAAAAGCACAGATCGCGGAATTACATTATTTGAACTAAGATTACTAGAGACAAGGCGTTTCATAAACAATTTTCCGCTTACCAGGGGAGCCAGGTTTACTGTCTTTAAGGGCATCTAAAAGATCATCTGAAAGACTTGTGGCTGTAGCTTCAGTATCGGGTTGGAGATCATGTTGCGGAGATGCGGACTGATCGCTTTGCAGATCCTTTTCGGGCCCAGGAGTTGAGGCTTCGGCGGATACTTTGATTGCGACCGGTTTATCAGAGGAAAAGCTATGCTCTGATCTGGGTTTATCACCTGCGAATGGCAAACGCATTGATGAACGTAAATCCCCGCAAGCCCAGAACAGCGATAGTTGACAGTTTTGTCATAACAGATTTTCATCAAATGACCTCGATGGGGAAGTAGCACTACGCAATTACTGTGCTCAATTCGTGATGGAGTTTAGGCAAACCTCAAATCGGTTTGATTTATCTACCAATAAAAGCCATGACGTAGTCAAAAGCAAGGGTAGTGGCCTTAAAAATGCGCTTGTTGGAGCATGTGAATTCTTTGCTTCACCAAGTAGTGCTAAAAATGGACTACGCGATCCATGCGATTAAATCCAATACATCATTAGGGATACAGTCGCTACCAGTGATCGCTGGCAAAACGGATTGGTCGATACAGCACTGCAACCCAGTCTTACTAAATTATTGGGGCAATATTACCCCAATAAAAATACACAGAAGGATCTAGCTGTCAAAACGCCATCAAATCTAGCCTAAAAAGCCACTTCAATCGCCATTGTCGTAAAACGTGAGCCAAGGCGGTTAGTCCAAATCACTGGTGCGATTCCTCAACGTCATGAGATATGGTCCTCAAATTACACTTATGAAGCACAGCGAAATCAAACACTTTGTGGCTAACGTCACAACGTTGGATGTTCAGTCCCCGGTTGGAAGCAGCTTCTACTTCTTTACTCTATTACATAGCTGCACGGTGGGGACCATGGTCAGGGAGGGATCGGAACTCGCTATCAGTGCGTTCAACCATTACCTTACCTGCTGGACCAACACCGAACTAGGAGTTTCATGGTGCACTCACAGATTAGTCCTCGATTAAGAAAATCAACCATAAACCTGAAACAGATGTTTGTGGGTTCATACAAGATCATAAAGTAGCGGAAAATGCATACTTGGCAGCTGCAACACTCCATAAAGCGAGGGGATGGCAGCAATGACTGAGACCTCAAGCGACAGCACCACACGAAGTACCAATAGGCCAGCTGTGGTAACGAATCGAGGAGAGAGAACTGTCATCTAAGCCGTATCGGCGTGCGGCACTCAGTATCCGTGTTGGCGTTTGCATCAGCACGCCACAGTAAGGTTAATGGATGTCACAAATGATCTGATCCGCATATTTAGATTCCCTAATTAGATTACTCCACGTGTACAAGTAATTTAATATCAAACAAGCCTCAAGCAAACACCATCCGTCCTTGCAATGATTAGTGATTGCAAGGACGGATGACGTACATATGACTATATGCATACTACGTCGTCCCTCTATGCGGTCTTATAGAAACCATGGGACGTAAGTTTTCTTGGAGGCAGAATTGGCCACCGAAACCCTAATATAATTTGACAACGACTGGGCCAACTCGAACTTAATTACACGCAGACGGACCGATGGTCCAATCTGGAAGAAAACCATTTGGAACCACTTCGTACGATGTGCATCTGTCCGAGAGAAACGGAATGGCACCCAACTTAATCGATTTTCGAAGGTCCGGATTTTCTTGGTACCGCTGAGCTGGCACGAGTTCGCGTGCACGATCTTCATTACCCACACAATCAGGATACATAGAAAACACTGACCGAATACACATTCCCTGTTTTCAAGCGAATATCAGACTCAGCTATCAACTCAATCCATGAATGCCCAAAAACTTTTCCTCACTGTCTCGTTGCTGCGTGTGGCGGGCACACTACACAATCTAACCAGTTGTAGTTTAAAACCTGCAACCAGAGATTGACTGCGGCAATGACAACAATGAACCGTTTGCAGGACAATGGGATAGCGGCCAATGTAGACGAAGTTCAAGAAAATGTCCGTGCCGAATTTGCTGATTCCTACTTAGTCTTATTTGCACAGATGGATAGTGTGCAGACGCCCAGTAAATAAATCAAACACCGACACTGATGCATAACTTTCATTTGGCCGGACCGGTAGCCCCCACCGGATAGATCCACTGGGCAATACAACTAGCAATATCACTGTGGGAACGAAAATATTGAGTACAAAACTCGGTTGCAGAAGCGACATGAAAGATAAATACGGAAACGGGGCTGTCTTTCAGTCATTTAACTCCGGCTTGAGCAGCCACTTACATGAAACAAACGACTAAACGATAACCTATTGTGGTAATGACCACATAAATGCCTCCAACAAAAACCTCCAGGGGGAGATGGAAGCGTTTGACGGAAGAGGCTCCTTGAACGACCGTCACATAAGCCATGATGCTTAACCAGCTCGTGATGGTAACCATCGCCGACACCTTACGTTTGCGGGGCAACAAGACCCTTATCCTTAAGGAAATGAACAGTCGCTAACTCAAAGTTACGACGACGCACCTGGACAATCAGAAGACAATTTCGAATCAACGGAAGAAGCGCGACAACCCGACTGCGTGCCTTCTTGCTGCGCCTGAGCGCTCCGGTGACACTTGGAACAAAGGCCATCGAAATTAGGACTTCCATAAAATCCACAACCTTTTCGACACAGTAAAGGTACGTTCTGTTGATTGTTATCCTCCATCTTTAATAGTACCGTAGTCTCCAGGAGTAATAAAATCGCCTGTTAGTCCAACGGTATAGGGTTGAACAATAAGCCGAACGCCAACCCAGAAGCAGGGAACACGTCCAACGACCGAACCGACCGGATGACTAAGGGATTTTCGAACCGGCCTCTGCAGACGCGGAGTCAATACAAACAAAATAAGTCCGAAATAGCTGAATTCATTTTGCACAGTTCAAGTTTTGGCTTGCGGCGTTCGATTGTCGAGAATTCTTCCGATAGTATGCACTCCGGTTGGGCATCTATCTTATCCAAATTCAACCCAATGGTTGCAGTTCCAGTTGGATTGCAGGGCTGTATGACGAGATTCCTGATTGTCCAGGTTCTTGCATGGAAAACCTGTTAGATCATACGATGATCCGATCACAGGAGGATGGAAGCCCTCTTCAGTTCCTATGGTGGAGTTGCGAATTTCGTATGTGACCGTAGCTTGTAGTTCCAATTGTCTTCAGAGTGGGAAATTAATAGACGCATTCCTCTCGACCATCCTACTCAGCCCGGCAACCTTCATACAGCTTTCCTCGAACACAGGCATTCGTGTTCTGTTTAGTCTCCTTTTGAATTCACGCAGTGATCCCATCTCGACCACGTCACTTGGTAGTTTGTTCCAGCCATTCACACGTGTGTGACAAATAATTTGCCTCTCAACCCTCCAGTTACGCGCTCGCTCAATCATTTTCTCCGTATATCGCAGTGTTTTGTTCTCCCGCGTGCTCGGCAAAGCCCACTGGTGACCACGCATCTTTGCCAATCCTTTAACGATCTTGAGGGCCAGTACTAAGTCAGCTCATTTCCTATGTCTTTCTAGAGAGCACAAGTGGAGTCTTCTCAGCCTCCGCTTATATTTCATGTGTCCCAGCTGTCCAAACTGGCGTGCAAAAACGTGCTGAAACCGTTCCAGCACTTTCATATTTTCTATCAAATGCGGTCGCCATGTCTGGATACAATACTGTAAGTGCTGTCAGGAAAACGCCTTGAATAAGGATATGAGAACTTTAAGCCTTCTGGAACCTACGGTCCTCCTAATTTGGCGCAAAATAGACCATGCCTTCTTGACCGCCTTCTGACATTACGGACTGGATTTGAAGTCAGCACTCACTAACACCCCGAGGTCTTTTACTCGCCGTGTTTTTTCCATCTCCACCCGATGTCCAGGTGGCTCAATGCAGCGAGCGGGATCGGCTTTTCCTTCCATGAGCTGCTGGCATTTGCTCAAGTTCAACGAAGGATCCCATCTTACCAACTATCGGTAAACTTTGTCCAGACCCTTTTGAATAGCTTCTCTGCTTGCTGCCTCTAAGAATTTGATGCCACCTGCGAACATAAGACATCAATTTTCCAACCCGGTGGTTGTGCCGTTGACACACGTCAGGAAGAGCAGTGGTCCTAGGACAGACCCCTGAGGTACCCTTTGAAGAGCAGCCCTATGTCGAATACGTATCTCTCGGCTCTCTCTCTGAAAGATCCGCATTTCAGACTCCGTACTATCTAGTTTTTCACCTTCAGGACCGCCTCGAAAGAATTCAATTTCTGGTCAAGAACCCTGTGGTTGACGGAGTCGAAGGCCTTCTGGAATTCCAGATTACACACTTCTTATCTTGCGTCACTATCCGCCCCACCTGTTACTCCGTTCAGGGAGCTAAGCATCTTGGTTGTGCTAGAACGTTTGTGCCAAACACCATGTCGCTTAACCGTCGTTAGCTTTTTGGCCTTCAGGTTGTTGACTGTCTTGTCGCGCTGGGCATATTCAAGGGTTTTTAAACACGACTTATATCAGACTCAATTGTCTTCAGCTGTCACAGTTACCTCTTTCCCCGCTTTTATCTACTGGTACGACCGTCGACGTCAACCAGTCCGCGGGAAGCCACCCTTAATCCAACGATGAACTAAAGAGCTGGGTAGAAGGTTCCACCGGGATCTCCGCCAGTGGTTTTACCATCGCTGGGTGGATCCTGTCACACAGCAACTTTACAACCGTTGTACATAGACGCTCCTCGTAGGTAGCTCAGAAGTGTGGCTGGATGCGCGACATACCGTTTCTCTCCACCATGTTGCTCACGGGATCGCGGTAGCCAAGTATGCCCTGATATCTATGAAAGCCCTCCGTCTTCGCTTTCTGGCTGTCGTAATTTAACTCCAAAGCTATGACGGCAGCCCCTCTCGTTTGCTTCGGTGTAGTGACGCAAATAAGTCTATCATTGCCGATAGGTTGCTCTAAGTTGACTTCCACTGACGTCCTACGTAGTTGCCACCTCTTTTTACTCCCCGCTGAGTCTGAAGGCCCCAGTCCAGCAGTGTATTTTTGCTCATTCCACAGAATCTCCTGCCATATTTGTCCGCGGCTACCCGTCCCTGAAGTGCTAGTAGCATGCCGACTACGGCATGGTCAGCCCCGCCTACTGGTTTTTCCTGCTGAAGGAAACTTGTCTTTTGCTGACCTCGTTATCACAATGTCAAGGAATGCAGTTGCTTGGCCAAATCTCCGTGGAGTCTCTTGGGCGACATGTTGAACCACCCCACCTACGTGCGTGGACTCCATTAGTTGATTCACAAAAGTATCGTCTGCACTGTCTCAAAGACACACCCAATCCCACTATAAGCAATTTGACAACAGACTATGCAACTGCAAAGAGAAAATGAAACAGTTCCAGGTCCTTCGTTGGCGTCGATCCCGGGCTTCGGTGCACACATACTAATACGATCTTGGAGCCATCAATTTGGATGCTGACTCCTAGAAGGTATATGTTTCGGGTGCCCAGTTTGTGGCCTCCCTGTTAATCGTACTTTTCAGGCACTAGGATAAACGTCCCGCCTCCTGTTCGCCCATCCGCTCTATCCGTTCTACAGAATGAGCATTCGCGCGCCATTGGTTTAGTGCCTTCTTCCCCCGGCTGCAACCACGTCTCGGTGACAGCCACTGTGTCTAAATCCAGAGTCCTGATTTGTACCTCGGGCCACCCGCTACCCATACTTGCGGCACTTGCGCAGGTCGCCTTCATCAAACATTTCTCCGTCATTTGGCTGATGAACGGAAGGGGGCATCATACACTCGGGACTCGCCCCCGAGAACCTCGTCCGTTTTTTCACATGACAATCGCAAACCCTACCCCCGCTTCCAAGCTTACAATATCGTTTTTATGGTCCCTCCACTCTACGGCAGTCATGGGCTTCAATTTCGGGTACAGTTTCCTAAATTGCGTTGGCTCACAAGGTCACCTGCAGCTCCATTGCGGATGGTGGCCCTAAATTGCTCTGCCGTACCCAATTTGTGGAGTCTCAGCTTGGGGGCCTGCAGCCACGCGGTGTTGAATCCTGAAGGTGATTTACTGTTTATGGCAGTATCATCGGTTGATTGGTATTCTGCTACGAGGAGACTGTTCCTATGCCTTGCATCTGCTGGCTCAGCCAGCAGTGACCGTAGATCTCACCCCTCTGATTTACTATCCTCCTGCCATGCCCCCAGGCGTAAGAACCCCTGAACAGCTACTCGTTCTGGTATTTGCACCATTCGAAGCAGATGTATTCCACGGTAACTTACCGCCCTCTCCCCTGCTTCCTATCGTTGGCCGGCGATGGCCAGGAGGATAATGTTGGGGCGCTTGGACGTGAAGGACGCGGGTTCAATTCCTTCCACTACCGGTAAACTTCCCCAATTGACGGCCTTCTGCTGGTCGCGACCCTGTTCCTGAAAGATGATATATATTGCTATCCCACTAATAGGGAATGTAAGACCAAAATATGTACAGCTGCGGGATCCCATGGACAACGACGTTACGATTCCCTGCCGAGGCGATGTTGCTGGGTTTCTGTACAGTATTTATCGTCTGGCTTATCCGGTTTAGCGCTTGCTGTAAACTTTGCAGCCTCTCGTGAATATATGAGTACCTGGTGCCTGGGTCAGCGTCATCCTTCACTTGTTGGGTTCCCATGTTTGCGCGACTATTCCCACCCTTCATGATCCCATTTTCGGGATTCAGCTCTACCTCTGGTTTGTATTCGCCTTTTAACGTTGTTCCATCCTTAGATAAAACTGCCGTTTTATCGCTTTTGATGAGTACATTTTCAGAGTTCCATTACTTCCGACCCTATCTGGTCAAGAGAACCTGCGCTAATAGGCACTACTTCCTCATGGGGCGAGTGGTTACCTTTTACCTCTGTGTCTTTCGGTAATTTTGCATTCCATTGCGTCACCTGGACTTTCTTGCTATATTTGGCACATGTGGCCCAATTGCCAGGACACCAATAACCGCTGTAATGAACACAACCCGGTTTTCAATTTAGTCGACCTTTCTGTCTTCGGTTTCTATACGGGCGGAAGGTTTTTATTCCTCCGCGCCGCTAAGGGAACAGTGTTATCAGTTAACTGTACTAATGTTTTTAACTTTACGACCCATCTGTCATCGACTGATAGATCTGGACTCTCTCGGGCCCAGTGAAAGGTTGCCGGTGAAGCTTTCAAATCCTCTTTGTTTCCTCTGATAAAGTTTGTGGAAAGCGCGGCCCTTGACATGCATTCACGGAGGCCAGTATCACTTAGGATATGCTGCGGTCCCCTTTTCTCGAAGGTTCTTCCACTAAGGTACAATGGATGCCGTTGCGACTTGCAGTACTCACTGGTTAAAGCGTTGACTTTTGTGGCCTTTCTCAACGTACAGATGCCTATTAATAATGATAATAATAATAATGTATATTTCTCGATTTGCGAGATGCATGCGCAAGGCAAGATCAAGTTTTTACGCAGATGATGCACAGGAAATACGGACAATATAAGTCGAAGGGAGAGGGGGTGAGAGCGGCCTCTAGTAATTTGGAAGGTTCGTTCGTTTTTGTGTATTTCCCGACATGCGAGAGTCATGCGCGAGGTAAGATCAAAATTGGGCCAAGAAGGCACAGTGAAGATACGGAAAAAGGAAGCCAAACACGCAATGTCTTCGTTCACAAGACCATAACAAGCAGTGACTTCCCGAGCACAGGGCTTTAACTCGCAGCACTTTTGACCGCACCATCAAATAGCCGATAAACAATCTGCAGGGCGAACAAAGCCTTACCTTACATGTTGCAATACCTGCACTTCCTAACCGAGGAACTAGAGCGAATAGAACATAAGGCCAAAGCACTTAAATTGGCACCGATTCCTCAGATAAACCCAATCAATTTCTGACCTCATTTTCTCCCTGATCTTCTTCAAAGCTTGCCATTTATTTTATAAAGTTCCTCAGCCGCCTCTTTTTCATCGCATACGAGACCTGCACTTTTAAGCTGGTGCTGAACTTTTCGGGAATCTATGATCCGACCACTCGGCATCTTCTGGCATGGTTTGCCATCAGTCCTACGTCAGGACCGCGATACGCACGATAAGTTTCGCGAACCCAGCATTTGACTAGAAACTTCTTTGTTTTGTGGACTGAGAAGCTTTGTCAATTGATTTACCGGAATTCTATGGAAGACAACTTTGGGGTCACATTTTAAACATACTGACCACTCTTGACTCCCAAATCGATGATTGCATTCGGCAGCCCGATCACGAGTTTTTGCTTAGGAAAAGGCTAACCACCAAAAGCGAATTCCCCTTCTACGCTACAATAAGCGCCCTTCGAGGAGGCGTTAACACATGCTTGCACAAGATAAAGGTTCACCGCTGCAAGTAGGCGTGACTGCAGTCAGAGATTGCTGCTACCTCTGAAAATCCAGAACTAAATCTCCCTTCTCTGCAGGAGGTTGCTATCTTAACGCTTTCTTGCTGGAATTCATCTGCAGTCTTATCATAAATGCGCAATTGAGGCAGCAAGTGGCCAACTCTCCAGCATCCTGCAGGAGAATGGCACGCTTGCTAAGAAGCACTCCAAGGTAGTCTCCATATTTCAGTCTACCGTCTGAGGAATCTTCTCTTCAACTACAAATGCCTCTCTTTCCTTCCTTCACTCCGACCCAGTTGCTCAGCTAATTAGGAACATATTTACTCATCAACAAGAAGTGAATAATTGCTCGGACTACCTGAACATACTTAGCCCGATGTGCTCAGATGAAGTCCACCCTTTAATAGTGAGGGATACCCTACCCGTATAAGCAAACTTCTTTACGAAAATCCTTTAATGATTATCTGGCTCAGGCGCATTTTTTGTCCTTCTGGAAACAAGAGACGCCAAATCTTCTTTCAAGGGAAATTCATATCAGCCTGATAATAGTGGTAATAACGTATATTTATAGGTTTTCAAGAGGAACGTGCAAGTCGAGATGAAATTTTCACAGGGAGTTGTCAAACTGGGCCGGGTCACACCTGTGTATTCATTTTGATCACTCAAAGGGCACACTGTGAAGCACGATCAAAATTTGCCAGACTGGGCGTTGTATGAGACGGATAGGAGGGTAGTAGTTAACAGCATTAAAGTGTTGGTACGATGCTGAAAATGAAACAGTGGGAAACATTGAAGGCTGTACCAAACTATTGAAGCTTTCAAAGTATATGGAGAACAGTGTACGGAGAAACAGTGGAACTCACAAGAACGTTCACGAAACTCATAGGGCTGGGAGAAGGCCAGAATAAGGGGTGTGACTGTCGGAAAACGAGGTCGTGTAAGAAGTACAATCAGTCCTTGAATGAAGTTGCCAAGGATAACTTGCGTGTTGTCCGTTTTGATATCGTAGATTTTGGTGTTCTACTGCAGTAGAGGTCCCGAAGCTGGGGTTTGCAGAAAATTCCAGTAGTATCAGTAAAATTATTTTGGCCACTTGCAATGTTTCATTCGAGATGAGGTACCTAGGGCTGTTAGTGGCGTGGCTTGGTTTATCCTTGGATTAAACGGACTGGTACTGGAGTGCCAGATCTGGATAGCAGCCTCCTAGCAGGAATGAGTAACCAGCGCATAGGATAGGGTGGAGATTTGGGCGACAAGTTCTGCGTTGCAACTGCTTCATATTTCAACCTGTGCTTAGGTACTGTGGTCATTTGAAAGCCTAAAGAAGAGCCGGAAAGGCAGTAGACAGTCTGGAATTTGTTCCTGCTGGTGTATTGGTGAGTAAAAAATGGAAATAGCAGCAACAGTTAGTTTCCCACAAAAATTATGAGGTTCAGACGACTGTCTTGAAATATGCAGAGGAAGTGATTGTTTGGGTGACGGGACGTATGCAACAAACTTTCCGTCTTCTTGCTCCCTATGGGGTATATGGCTTAATCGGCCCTAGGCTGCATGGTCCCTATTGGTAGCGTGTTTTTCAGTCAGATTGCAGCAGTTTGGTGGGGCAGCTACCACAAGTGTCAGGGAGTAAATGTCACTATTTGTTGAGATGTAGAACTCGTCCGGCCTATGGGCCTGCTGTACACGCAAAGGGGGATCGTTTGTAATTGATCACGTGTGAGCTACCACTGATTTTGACTGCTTCAAATCGACAGGAAAGGGTAACATGAAAATAGATCACAAACGGCAGCGTGGGCTAGATGCTAGGGCGGGAATTGCTACGGAAGGTCAGAGGGTTGGGGAGGGGAAGCATAAGTATTTTATGAGCAGTAAGTTATGTTTGGATAGGATGATAGCAACCTGTACCACATAGTAGTTTCAATAAACATGCGTGATTAATTAATTTGTTCTAGACGTCAGCATACGTATCATGTTTGCGGTTTGGAGGACAGGGGTAAGTTGAAGCGTAAGTTGGAAGGTGATCTCAGCTTGCCCTGAGGATTGAAGGTGGGATGTTACCATGGAAAGGTAATATGAATGTGCAGCTGACGTGTAGGTGACCTCTTCCAGGCAAATTACTTTTCAGCGGACGTGCGGACATGCGTTTAGTCAAACGTAAAAATTAGGTCTAGGAAATTTCTGTTTATTGCTGGGTTGGCTAATTTCTGTATCCATCCTCCTTGCCGAATATTAGCCACAAGGTGGAACAAGCAATCAGGATCAGCAGAGTATGACCAGCAAATACCTGAAGCAGTGAAGTCTCTCGCAGCGACCTTGGGACTTGGCAAGGTGAAGGAGTAGTTAAATGAGTCGTTTAAGAGTAGGAAATAGTTCCAACAGAGGCCTGGTGGGCGGTACATGCATCCAATCAGAAGGCTTTCTCTGCCAATATTAGCCCTAAGACATAAGACATCTTGAACGCAGTTTAACCGAGGGTCTTGGCATAATGGGGCCGGTATTGACCTTGGGGCATACACAAGGCAGCCGCCACCAAGCTGAGATGGGCGACTTTTTCTGAATGGTTGATATCCAGGAATGCAATTGCATCATCCAGTGTCATCATTTAGCCAAGTCTCGGTGCTTAGCAGGAAATCATAATTTGAAGAGAGTGCTAAGAGTAGAAGAGATTGCATTTTCCCCAATACCGAGCGAGCCTTTAGTAGAAACAGCGACAACTAGGGAGGATTATTTTGACTTTCAGTCAATTTTTCCAAGTGACGCTGCCTCTCATTTGTGACCTCACTTGTTTGGGGGGGGGGTGTTGCGTCGTTTGTGATGGGGTGCTGGCCAAGGGTAGAATTGTGGTAGACCGGTAAATAGTAGTCGAGGGTAATGTAGTCATTACATTTAGCCTCGCTGGAAGATAACGCCGTGGGCAGCAATATTTTTGATTAATTGTCTTGGCTAATCTGGTCTTTGCAATGATTGTGATAGGAAGTTTTGATGATGGCTACAAGATAAGTCTACCGGTGGGGGATAGCAGTTCCCAAGAAGAAGGTGGTTACTGGGAATGAAGGGGCCTGTAGGAGGGTTGTTAGGCGCGGGAGCGAGCGGCGAGGCGCAGGGATGAGGTGTGTATAGGCAATAAAAGCCGAGGAATGGTTGGCAAGCCATGAATAGCTGAAGGCCCCCGAAGAGCGCATGAAAGCCGATGAGACTGATTGACAGAACCTAACGGCAGGAATAATTGGTTTTATTTCACTCACCCTCTGAAGCCTAGAGAATGGAGGTGACTGGTTCGCGTGGGTAGTGATAGTGTTAGTATAGCGGTGATTGTCAATGCATGAGGGGGCTGCCGGAGTGACCGTTTTGAGGATTTGGCTGATATTCGGGCTGAAAATGGGGCAAATGGATTAGGTTTCTAGATGCCTGGCTGGAGGTTCCTTGAGGCAAAATCAGATGGGGATATTTACTCTGGGTAGTGTAGGAGGGGGTTAAAATGGTCCCATGCAGAGTAGCTTTAGAACCTCTTATAGGACTCGCAATTGGGAGAGTTGGAGAGAACTGAGAATATAGACATACGGATGCTACTGAATTTATTTTCGATAATCGGAATTTCTCTCTTTGTGGTGTAGATTTGTCTGTAAATATTACAATTTTTCTAAATCGAATGTTTTCCACAACACTTTGACAATCGTCGACAAACACCCTAGCAGTATATCCATCTGAAAACGTAAAAAGTAAGGGGAAGTAGTAGCGCTGCGAAGCTTTATTCATCCAATACTAGCGAACATTTGGTGACCCATGCCAAAGTCATTAAGTGCTCGTATGTTCACTTTTTCCGGAAGCAGGGAACCGGGAACATTAAACACGAAAATGCATTTTCTTCCCCTTTGTATCCGTCAATGAAATTTTAGTGAGTTGTTGTAGCTAACGTTAACAGTTGAATGCTTCGTCCTGGTTTTCTGAAATAAGCCTTTGTCTGGAAGAAGTTCACCTACCAACTTGTGTTGTTCTGTGTCAGCGGTCGGCCAATCAGAGGGAGACTGAAAATCTCCTCAATCATTTTGATCGGCCTACTGGATGTTGTGTTTATTCTGGCGACACGTGTTTTCATCATCTATCCGCCTGTAATGAGCAATATCAACAATGTTATCATTGCAGTAAACTGGCAACCGTAACGCCCGACAGCCCCGTAGCACTGTTTAAAAAACTTAAATCTAACCAAATGGCAGCCAAATGCCTCTACGCACTGCTTTTGCCTTGTGGCGCATTTCAAATGACCGCGGCTGCCAATAACACTGTGAGATGACCGTGGTTAGGTCTTGGAGAAGTTGGGCGTCCTCATGAAACATCTAATGGATAGCCTGTTTCCTTGGATGTCACTGACAACGACATCCCGGGGGCACTGATTGGTGTAGACCATGTCACGGTACATAAACCTGAAAACACTAGGGGTGATTTATCCCAGTTCATTTGAAATCGTGAAGCCAAAAACTAATATCTTCGTGTACAACTCCCTATCAAGCACCCGCCCCTCCACTTATCGAGATATATGCTACACCAGCACATTTTCCACTCGAAAAAGACCGCGTTTGGGATGCTCTTCCTAACTCCGCCTCCCCGTCAAGTGAGAATTATCCGCACCGTGCTGTCCAGACAGACGCAATGCGTATGATCAATGAGATGCAATCTCGTAACATCCACGGGCAATAACTCAAAAGCCGACATGTCAATGTGGTGCTCCTGTCTTCGTGACCAAGAACCTGCCTGTCCTGGGCTTGTAATTATCGGCAGTGGATGCCAATCATTGATTCAAGCTGACGTTATTGAACTCTCTACCACATTCCTTATCTACAGAATCACATTTTGAGAACAGATTGGAGAGAAACTCCGGTATTTTCCGGAATCGTGACGAGACTACCATTGCAATGGACTGACCAATATCGCTGTCGTTTGCAGCAATGAATGTTTTCCCTGAGGATGCGTCCTCTGACGGCGCAAGTACTTTGCCCCATATCATCTGTCTTGCTAATTCTTTCACGAACTTTCACCAATATTCAGACAAACCGGCTTCAGTAAATTCCAACAGCCCAAATTCTGGAATAATCAACGTGAATTTATTTGGGCGAATGGAACTTGTTGCTACTGTTTCTAACTATCTACATAATGCCTTACGGCCGACGGTAAAAATCAACGCCGCAATAGGACGCCAATTCCGAATGTGCTAATCCAGTTCCCGGAGCATATCTAGTTAGCGCGAACACATTTTATACTAATAAAAAAGCAAAGCATTTTGAATATCGATTATCGGATTTTTCTTTAAAATTTTCAGGCATTACTGGCATCCAGAACCCAAAAGTTGCTGCATCCTTCGACCATAATACAGTAACGTGCCTTTTTCAGGCATACCTCGTGCACTCTAAATAACAAAAGATTATATGGATATTTCGGCGATGATGTTATTTTCATTCTCCAATATGTTGAGAAGTGAAGGTAATGGGAAAACTGTATCTTGCGGCAAATGAAAGTAGTTTTGGAGGACAGTGACCTTTCTTTTAGGTCGGCGGCCCTCATGCTGGCTAGATTCCGCACATCGATGACGGCCACCGAACCATTAGTATTTCCGTGCTGAACATTACTGCTTGCAGTCCCAATTCTTACAACCGCAAGCTAGGTCCACCTTCTTTTGCTGAAATTGAGGCCTGCACTTAGATTTTTTTGTTTTTTCCTAAGTATTTATTTAATAACTCTAACAGGGGTTCGCAAGAAGACACGTGTGAAATAGACGGGAACGGATTCTACTCGATGGGTAATAAGCTCGCACAGTAAATACGAGGCGATGTTATTTGCTAAACTCTCCTTTGCAGCGCAACTGTTTATTGTGTGGTTATGTCCACCAACAACGTAGGGGTTGGTTTGTGAGGTAATTAAGCAACTTCAACTTTTCCGTACACTCACTCACCGAAGTTGCGAGCGCAAGCAAAACAGTTGGGTCTCCATATGGAACCTCTGAGTTGAATCGGCGCAAACTGAACCTCTTCACAACCCACGTCAGATCCATTCTAGAGTATTGTTCCATAATGTTCCAGCATGCGACCATGCGACATACGTTAAACGGAAAACATTCAGCATGCGTTTTCGAATCGGCCAATAGGTACTTTATTAAATCTAGGTTATAAGGAACGGTGTGCCGTGCTGAGTCTTGCATCTATGTTGCTTTGGAATGCAAAAAACATGGTATTTTTTAAGTAGCATCATCACCGGTGATAGTTGCATTTCAGCCCCCAACTCATAAATTAAACCACCTACCTCCCTCGAAACACCGGGCTTGTAGTCACAGCTGACGTACTAAGAAAAAGGGCCGTAGAAAACGGTTTTATTGTTAAGTATTCTTTCCTGTGAAATTCACTATCCCAGCAGTTACGCCACCCTCCACCTTTAACTATCACCCTCCAAAATGATGTCCGTAAACTGTTGACAATACCAACCCTTATTCATATCTACGGGCCCTGTCCCTCAGAGACTCGGGAATACAAAGCTGGTTTGTTATTCCAGTAGCCATTACCATAGACTAGGCAGAACCTTGATCCCAGGTGACAGCACAGCGAGTTATTTTAGGCCTTGGTAACAGAATGATATCACACATCATAGTAGCTATTACCGCGATTACTTTTCGTATTGGCCCTCTTACCCATGGATCCTCTCTTCGAAGATTCCTATTTGGATGACGCAAGAGATCCAAACATTGCGTTCTGTGTTACCGAAGCCATTTTTTCTTTTCGTAGCTTTTATACTCGAAAAACTTTGTGGTTTCCTTTGCTCTTCCTCAACTATCCGTCCTCATTCCCATTCACTTGCTTGCTCGGGTCCGGTCAACTTTCCGTCCTCTAAATACCTGACCATCTTTCTTAAAAAACTACCCATTTCATGCAGAAAGACTAATTTGCTTGAGCATTTAACCCGTTCACAAGGAAGGTTTCAACTAGCGTCTGTTGCATAAATAAAGTAGTAATAATGTATATTTATCGATTTGCGGAAATCATGATCAAAGTAAGCTCAAATTTGTTAAAGGATGACGCAGAGGATACTTTAATAACAGAAATCAAAAGGGATGAGGAGATGTGGGCCGACTATACTGGAAAGTAGAATCAAATGCTGCAAAGCACTGTGGAAAGTACAAGTATGCCCGTCAAAAATCAAATCTAGAAACCTCGTTTCAGAAGATCATACAAAGTTCCCTGGGACTGTTTGCGAGCAGTTGACACGAGTCATTTCGTGTTTAGCTGCATTACATATGCGTATCGCTGGCGTAAAACATGACCGAAGCTCAATGGCGGATGTCCAGACGTGGCCGGAGTTCCCAGAAGACAAGGGCGTTACGTAAAGGACGAAAATATTGAGGTGAGAAGAGGAGCAGTAGGAATACGGTAATTGGACGGAAGTAGAGAAAACCAAGCAAAACACCATGCAAAGTGGATACGATAGTACCACTTGACAACAATAAATGGCCGATAAAATGCTAAAGAAGGTGGAGAAATACTGGAAAGATTCTCAAACTATTTGGTGGATATTTTAGGAAATTTTTGTGCAGGGAATATGGAACCCCTAAGGCTGCTGACTGAATCCATTTGCGGCTGGCGTAAGCTGGACTGAGAGGTGTGTTCGAGAAAAGAAAT
>LUCM01006922.1:126452-146057 GCA_008360955.1 Fasciolopsis buskii
GGAGAATACCAGTGCAACGTATGATATTTGTAGCAAAGTGAACACAAGTATAGAAAAAATCAAAGTGAAATGCGGAGCTCAATTTGATTCGATGAAACCATAGTGGTTCAAGGTCAAGTATCTCGCATCTGGCCCCGCAATTTAGGCAAGATGAAGGACCCAGGAGATTTATGGTGAACGCTCGCTGCATATTCTCGATTGCGATCCGATCAACTTTATCCACGTGCGTAAAGATAATCGGGTAGTATTCAAGGTAGGGTCTAGTGTAGGACTTGAAGGCGGTTAGCCTGCAAACATGAGTGCGGTATGCCCTTAAGATCATTGCATCAGTCCTTCTTACTACGGCGGTTTGAAGGTGGGCTTGTCAGTGGTAGTGTGTGATACAGAAATGCGCATGCTATTTATGGATGGATACCCCGGGGAGCTACGCATTTATGTTGTTAGAGAACTCTTAGCAGCAGAGAACTTCATAAGCTGCTTGGAACATCAGATATGAAAGGACTTATAATACTAATGTTTTATTTCTCGGACAGTGTCAATAAATGCAGGTCGCATGCCCATGAAGTTCGACGATAGTGACAAAAGATGAAAAAACTCACAGGAAAAGCGCTCACGTGCAAACGGTGGGGGACTGTACAGCAGCTAATAATACGTACGTCAGGCCATATAGGTATGATGAGAGCATAATCAGCAACAAATTTCCACAGGGGATTTGATTCCAACGGGGACTTTTCGTCAGAACCGCTTGGTGTCTTTGTTGCGCATCTCGTAGGCCACCATATGCATGCGGTAGACCGAAATGGGTTGATACCACCACCAGAAAGTCCGTTAGGATGGTAAGATTCCTGAATGGTGAGAATAGACACGAACTGAACTTGGCACATGGATAACGCTAAGCAAGAAAAACCGTAATATTTCAAGAAACGGGAAATTTGAAGGTAGTTTCTAGCGTAATTCATAGTCTGGTGAGCAGATTATTAAGCGGACACTAACAACAAAAAGGCCGAACATTGGAAGCACGGTTCTTTTAGGCAGGTAAAGACGGCGACTGGGGAAAGAAGTTGCGTCCGATAAATGAGGTTCGGTTTGGGTTATTTTTGTTGCGTGAATTTCAGCCAGGTCCAACGGCAGGGGCGAAGTTGGAAAAAGAGGTTGAACCGGACTCAACTGAAGCAGTATCCGGTGGGTTCTTGTGAAGAACACTTGCCAGAAGCAGACCAGAATAAAGGTTCATGAGAAATGATGGTCTTTAATCGTCTTGATGAAGAATGTTGAGGTACTTGTGGAACGTCACTTCATATCAGGTGCTAATGAGATTAATTTCTCCCGTGTATTTGTATTATATGGTTTGGGAAAACATTTTGGAGAAGGAACAAGAGGAAACCAGAACAAAAAGGTGCACGTGAATATAGAGACTGGAGAGCTGCTTACCGTAACAGTGCTGGAGCGTGGGGTGACGGAGTGCTGGCCGTCAATGATACGAGAAAGGGTCGAGTTAAATGAACAAGCTTCAAAGGAGTAGACTACTTCAACGTCATCAACAAACGGGAATGGTGTGTCATGAAGAATAACTTTGAAGATATCATTAAGATATAGCAGGAATAGATGAGAACCGATGAAACTACCCTTAATAAACCCACCAGTAAGGGCACAGGGCTGGGAAAATAACCGTTATTATTGGCAACTGGAAGGCGATCAGAAGCGTAAGGTGATAACCAGAACAGGAGTGGGCTTATTGTTCCATTGGTCCTAATTTTGGCCAGAATTCGGGACTGACAAACGCGGTCAAATGCTTTTGACACTTCTAAGAAGATTATGAGAATCGACCGGTGGGAATCAGCACCCCGGGTAATGAGGTTCAAGAAGTCAAACTGATAGGTGAAACAAGACCGGTCACTCAGGAGGCCATGTTAGGAGGGGTTGATAAGATTGTAAGCAGTAAGGGAGCTTACTAACTGTTCTGTGAAAATCTTTTACATAAGCCTGGTTAGAACTGGAGTGTAGTTAATAGAGCAAAAGTCCTCAGGGTCAGGCATGAAACCCTTTTTGGTGCGGAACAACAGCAGAGGTCTTCCACTCTGACGGCAAAGTTGCGTGAGTAATGAAGAGAGAGAACGGATTTAGAAGGGGCAGAGGAAGATCTGGACCAGTGGTGCGGAAAAGGACTGCAGGGATACCATCAGGTCCCGGCCCATAGGATGGCTTGGCAAAATTCATCACTGTCATGATGCGAGCGACGTCAAATGAAATGGAGGATAATCTAACCGAAGTCAGCTTTGGATGGATTTCAAAATGTGGCAGATTGTCGTCATTGAGGGTAAAAGCGAAACATGTATTGAATGCTTCCACGATGTCTACAGAGAACTATACGCGTAAGCTGTTGAATATCGTGACGTTCAGAATGGCCGGAGAGTTGGGCTGCGAACGAGGTTTGAAGATATGGGAAGTCTTCCGAACTGGGTTAGGCAACCCAAGAGTTGACAATTATTTCATTTTTAATCTTAGTCCAGATGAAGCAAGACGTTTTGTGACAAGCGGTTGCCTTGCATCAAAGGCGAGAAGCCTTCTGTTTCATTGAACATTTCGTGAGCCTAAAAATGTTTCACCTGGAGCTGATAAAGCCTGCTGGGCTTCTTGGGTTTATATTGGGTGTTCGGGTTGGATAAACGATTGATAGGAAAAGGTCGCCTGCCACATTCTGTGGGTCAGGCAATAAAAAGAAGCTGGACCAATCAAGGGTTTGCAGTGTCAGAGATTTCATTACATCAAATCTACATACAGGAGGCGGAGACAGTGTGGCTGGTACACAAAGGTAAAGAAGCTTTTCACTGAGAGAAGCTACATGTGAACATCTTACGGTCACTGCCGGGGAAGGGTTTTAGCAGTGAAAACTTCACATCAGGAATAATATGCGTAAAAACCAAGTCAAAAATATTACGAAGCCTTTAGGGCGTGATCGAATGCTGAGCCTATCTTTAGGCGTGCGTTCCAATGACGAAGTCGAGTGGGGTTGGTGGGTCAGGTAAAAAGGACCAACAAAGTTTATAGGTGTTGAAGTGGCCTGCAATCAACTTAAGGCTGGAGGGGAGAAGAGAGACGTAAGGGAAGAGTTGGACGAGACAAGAGATACCGAAATTATTCTAGTTTTGGAGTCGGTTTGTGCATCCTACGTGGATTGAGAGTTCGGGTAGTCACATATAGAGCCACAGGGTGTCAGGTATACAAGCACTCAGTGGATGTTGGAGGGCGGAAGCTGTGTGGGGCCGCTTTACGTAGGCTAGGCAAACGCCTCCCCCATGCTTTGATCTATCGGTTTTGGTAGGAAACGTAACCCATTACCGAAAACGTAAAAACGCAGCTGTGTTCGGCTAACCAGGCTTCTGTTGCCGGAGCAATATCTCGAAAGTTGTTGGCTTCTGGCAGTCT
Source organism: Fasciolopsis buskii (assembly GCA_008360955.1). Taxonomy (NCBI): domain Eukaryota; kingdom Metazoa; phylum Platyhelminthes; class Trematoda; order Plagiorchiida; family Fasciolidae; genus Fasciolopsis; species Fasciolopsis buskii. Next base: position 129,879 of record LUCM01006922.1, read on the forward strand.
TGACTCACTTATTTTCAGTTGGTGAGCAAGAGTTCTGAAGGAATGGAGAACATTCACCGGAACATTTAAGTTCATGTACTGTGCAAGAGGTGGGTTCTGCAGTAGCCGAACAATCAGCGGGTAAGTCAGTGGCTCGGAGAATGCATAGCTGTGGCGGAGGGGCGAACATAGTCGAGTTAAATATACTGACTGGCGTTGGACTGTCTTTGTCGTTTGACGTTTGGACTAAAGCACCAGGTGATAGAGGCAACTGTATGTTGATGAACAGATTTTCAGACGATGTATCTATAGGGAATGTGGTATCAGTGTTTGTGGGAGAGTTTGAAGTGGCCGAGTGATGACACTGTTAAAAGCAAAATTGGCGACCTATTTGGATGTTGAACATTGGAAAACGTTTTTCATGTGCATGTTTGTGTCAATTTGGGAGAACCTATTTTTTGAACTTGCAGGAGTAAGGATAGCGGTGTTTAGTTATTGAGGCTGTTGATGTCTATGCTGGATACGAAGGGTTGAGAAAGAGAGAGAGTTGTGGATCGGAGGGCGAATTTCGGGTATCTCGAATGGGCCAAGTAAAGCGAGGAGGAGCAATGTCAAATCGTACGAGGTTATTTGCATAAAGGTAGTTGTGGCAGAGGCTTGGGGTCGGAGGAGTGAAAAAACGACATTGGAGTGGCGGCGGTGCATCTAAATAATAGTAATAATATTATTGATGGGTATGTTTCTCGAAATTCGAGAGCCATGCGCAGGGCAACGTCAAATTTACACAAAGATGGCGCAGTGGAAATCGCAAAACAAAAAATTAGCCGTGAATATGCAGTGTCTGTGCCCTCATGAACATAACCTATAATATGATAGGCTAAACACGAGTTTTTGGGCTTTAAATAAGAGCTAGATATTTCATCACTGGAACTTTCTGGGGCTGAATGAGTCGCGCGCTGCGAGCCAATCCATGTTTAAACGCTTCAAAGGTGCGTATCGCAGGTTCAAAATTTGTCCGGGAAGCAATGGTGGGCGTTGTCAAACGGCCGGGTTCATCAAAAATCAGGAGGGTAATATGGTAAAGATGAAGATCAATTAGGGTGTAGTAACGGGATGGAGAAGAGTCGAAATCACACTGGATATCATATGAGGTAGTTGGAGAATTGTAATTAACAACATTTAATAGTCTAAAATTGCTTAAGATGAAACAGCAGGAAACCTTCAAGGTTACATCAAGCAATTTACGGGAAGAAATTATATGAAGAATTGTGGACAGAGAGACAATGGAACTCAAAAAATGGTCGCTGGACTTATGTGGCTGGGAGCGGACTGTGATGTGTGGCGTGAAGAAAATCAGTACGTGTAAGATTTACGATCAATCTTCAAATAGACTTGCAATTAATGACCTGTGTGTTGTTCTTGTTTAATATCGGAGATTATGGTGTTTTGTGGCGCTAAGGGTCTGGAGACTGGGGGTTTGCGCATCTTTTCTATAGTGTTAGTAACTGTTTGGCCAATCGTAATGAGTTATCTGAAATGAGGCACCCGGGGCAGTCATTGGCGTTGATTTGTTCGTCTTAGGGTCGCGCGGCCAGGTGCTGGAGCGTCAGATCAGGATAGCAGCTCCCTAACGGGAACAGACAACCAGCGCAAAGGATGGAGTGGAGCTTTCGGTGAGAGTCTGCGTTGCATCAGTGGTCATTAACGAGCCTGAAGAAGAGCCGGAGAGAGGGGCAATCTGGAATTTCTTCCAGCTGGTGTTAGCTGAGTAAACAAAAACTAGAAACAGCGATAACAGTCGGTGTCTTGCGAAGATTACAGGGATTGAAAACCGTCACAAAACACGCAACGAGTAGTTTCAGTTGACGGGGCGTGTGCGACAAACACCGGCTGCTTTCTCCCTATAGAGCATACGGCCCAGCCAGTCCTGTGCTTCATGGTCCTTATCAGCAGCGCGTTCCTCTTTCATCTTCTGACATCTGCACAGATGCGGATTACAGTGGTCTGATAGGATGACTAGCGCAATGGTAAGGAAACAAAGTCACTTGTGTTCTGTTTGTGGAACTCTTCTCGTCTACGGGCCCGGAGTACATGCTACAGAGTGTCAATTATAACTGATCATGTGATCTACCGCCGATGTTTACTGATTCCTATTGCCAATAAATGGCATAACTCAATAGGCCGCGGATGGCAGTGCGGGCTGGATGCTAGGATAGGATTTGTAACGAGAGGTCATAGAAAGAAGAGAAGGGAAAAGCATAAGAATATTGGGATCAGTAATTTGTTTGAACAGGGCGACAGATACTTGTACTGCATAGTAGTTTCAGTAAGCTTGGATGAATAATTAAGAAGAACGACGGCAGTTGCTAAAGACGTCAGCGTACGTACCAGGTGTGCGATTGGGGGAACAGGGGCATATTGAAAAATAGAGAGGTGAGTGGTGAAGCATAAGCGGATAGTCCGATGAGCTACTTTTCCAGACCGTCCAAGAAAGTAGCCAAACGCTTATCTACCGAACAAGGGCGGTGTGGGGTTTCCCCTTTCGCAGGGTCAGTTCTGGGCCGATGGCACACATATCCATTGTAGAAGATGACCCATTCCTCCGCAGCCCGAATATGCTTTGGTTGCTGGGCTCAGTCTGACCCAGCAGAGACATTTCTCCAACAGGGGAATTGCTGAGCCCATATAGGTACTTTCTATAGTTCCTCCGCCCGAACTTAACTTTCCGCGTTGTTTCTTTTTCGCAACTTCTGGGGATGGTCTGTTTTCCTCACGTTCGGAGATGCCGAAGCAAACTTGTCGCAGTCATTTGGATTCTCGCATGTACGGACTAAAGAAAACAAAAGTGGGGATAAGCAAGCACGCGGGGGATGGCGGTTGATGCCGTAAAACACATACCTATACGTAGGGCTCCGTCATCGTCAACGCCTTGTCTTGCTTTAATTAACAAGTGCTGCTTGAAACTCACTAATGTAGACTTGTGTGCTGCATTAGCGAATCACATCGTCTGTGTGCCATGGACAGATTTTCTTTTTTTATAAATGAAACTAGGCTGGGTACTTAAGGGAAACGAGTCTACCTGGCTCACCTTAGCAGGTCACTGGGGAGCAAGATGAGTGGGTAGGAAGAGTAAGGAGAACCTCGAATGTGTTCTCTGATGAAATGCCTACGAAGAGAGAAACTAGTTCCGGCAATACCCAGCATAAAGACAGGATCCTTCATGTTGGCAGAGTGAATCAGGGGCAAATAAATCTATGGGGAAAGTGGTCCGAGGTGAGAAGACCGATATAAGGAGGATTAATCGCGGTTATAGCTGTCGTAGAATCCAGCTTTATTCTGCTATCGCGGACCTTAATGTTATTTAGTGTTATTAGCTGAGATCCAAGTTATGGAGATTTTACTGTAGTACCTTAAGATCCTAAACTAACTTCGCATGCCCGAGTCTCCGAGAGATTAGGGTTGTATATACGAATAAGGGTTTTAACATTCAGCGGTTTGCGGACTTCGTTTTTGAAGGCAATGTTAGACGACTATAGGAGACGCAACTGTTGAGGCAATGATTTGCACAAGGAACAATATTTCACAATAAAGTGTTTGCTCTAACGCTTTTCTTGCTTTTTCAGTTGTGCCACCGCTCTTTGCGTTTCGAAGGGAGTGGGGAGTTTGATTTCTGAACTGAGGGGCTGAACTGTAACTGTTACAATTGATGAGAATAATGAAGAATTTTAAGTTTGCTTCCGCACACCGAAGCCACAGAGATTAGAGATTCAGTATTGAATATCGTTACTTGTTACTTAGATTTGACGAAGGGCCTACTAGCCACTTCGTAAATACAAGCTGAACGCTTTCGACTGCAAGTCTGTCGCACTGTCTCATGCTGGATCAGATTAGAGAACAATACTCTAGTATGGGTCGGATGTGTGTTTTGAAGAGGTTCAGTTTACTCTCGTTCAGCTTAAAAATCCTATGTAGCAACCCAACTATTTTATTTGCTTTCGCAACTTGAGTGAGTGCGTGCTCCGAAAAGTTGAAGCTGCAAGAGTAGTTTAAACCCAAGTCACGAACCTTGTTGCTTATGAGGAGGATTTGACTGCCTATTGTAAGGCTCCCTGTGGATAAGGTGCACTTGTAGCGTGGGATGCAGCTTTTTTCGGCTGAGAACTTCATCGTCCATTCGTTTGCCCAAGTGTTGAGGGATAAAAGGTCTTAGCTTATTTCGACGACAATGCAGCCTCAGACTGGAAAGTGCAAACGATTTTGGTGTCATCGGACCACGTTGAAGACGGCAGAGGGCCTGGTACGCTGCCCTGAATTAAACCACCAGTTACTAGTCTGGGGTGGGTGAAACCATTTACTTTTACTACTTGATTTCCGGACGAAAGATATGACGTAAACCATGACAGTATAGAGTCAGCGATCCCATAAGATTTGATCTTTTTTATTAGCATACGAATAGATACTCTGTCAAAAGCGTTTGTCATATCCAGATAAACTACTATCACCAAATTTCCGGCACTGGCAGCCGTCGTGATTGTATCTAGGCAATCAGTCATACACGTAGCGCAAGAATTCTTTTGAAGAAAACTATGTTGACCAGTGTTGACAAGTTTGTGGTCAGTGAGGTACGTGATGAGCTGCTTTTTAATCAGGCGCACCATGATTCTAGAGGCAATCGGGATATGGTCCACAGTTGGCTGGGTCTAATCGTGTGCCCTTCTTATGTATGGGAATTAGGACAGACGTTTTCATTGGGAGGGAAAGGTGCCACATTGTACGGAGAGGTTGAATGTTTGTCAACACCAGTGAAATATCTCCTCCACCTAGGGTAAAGTTGGCTGGGGGTAACGAGTCTGGTTCAGAGTGATAGCTGACCTCTGTTTTTTCTACTAAAGAAGGTTTTTCTTTCGATAAGTGAGATACCGTTGAGGATGTTTCTGAGGTCAGGCATGGTAGATACGGGGTTGTAAGATTGCTATCAGTTGTTAGGGATGAGACAAAGAAACTGCCAAATGCTTCAGCAAATTCTTGGGGGTTGTTGACATAAGTTTCATTGTAGGTGAGGTGGTGGATAGAAGTAGCCGAGAACCTGGCGTCGTTTACTCTTGATTTAACAATTTGTGCCAGAGATGCTTGTGGGTTTGGCTGGTTTAAAGCACGTAGTTCTTGCATTTTATTACGGGAATATATCATCGTCTCCAGTTGTTTTGACAGGTGATTTAATCGCAGAAACAACCAAGAATCCCTGGTTCCAAGAAAGCTCTTCTGAAGTTTGGAGATTTTGCAGCTTAGTCGGCCATAAGTGTTCTTTTTTGGGCGGCGATTGAGTCTGCGCCGGCGTGGTGCTGTCTAGGCATTTGTGCAGGATTGAACAAAGTTTGTCCATTGCCATTTCCACTTCACTTGCTAGGAAGTAGGAGTCCCGATTACTACTGCGCATCAGAGTCGGTGGGCGACCCCAGTTTGACCTAAAGTATGGCCTAGCGGTTGATGATGTCATGCTACTATAGAAAGGTACTATGAATGTGCAGCTGACAAGCAGATGATCACATCCAGGGAATCTGCTTCCAATGGATGTGCAGACGTGCGTTAATCCAGTCGTAAAGATAAGGTCAAGGGAATTCCTATTTCTAGTCGGGTCAGCTACGTGTTGTATCCATCCGCCTTGCTGAATGTTAGTAACAAAGGGGAGCAAGGAGTTCGGAGCGGTGAAAGTTGACCAGCAAATGCCTGGAGTATTGAAGTCTCCCGCCACCATTTTGGGACCTGGTAAGGTGGAAGAGTAGTTAATTGCCTCATTTAGGATTAGGAAATCATTCCGACAGAGGCATGACAGCTATTTCACCTCCTACCTAAACTTCTTTTCCACCGAACCTCTCATTCCAGTTCGCCGCCGACCGCATACAAATTTAAACAGCAGTCTTAGGAGTTCAGAAATTTTCACAAAATTTTACCTTCCAAAATGTCCGGCATAGACCTAACACTATTCTTCCGCCTTCCTCAGCATTTTATTGGTCCTCTAAGGCTGCTAACTTTGACTATTTTAACATCCTTGGATGACGTTCCACTTCATTTGGGCTAGCTTCCATCCAGCTATCCCAATCAAATTGTTTTTTATCTTCGCAGCTTAACTTTTCTGTCTGTTATACAGGGCTATTGACGTCTATGTATTCCTGCCCTATTTCTAGATCCATTATTGAAATCAGGTCACGTTTTGCTCCAGCGATACGTACTTTTTACGCACATTACCGTGAAACCACTCTCAGTCCGAGGCTCATGAATAGTCCCAGAAAACCCTTTATAATCTTGTAAAATGCTGTACCCTGTTTTGCTTTTTGGCTGGCACACTTGTACATTGTTTTTTTCCTTTGCAGAGTCTGACCCTGCATCTGACAGTATTTTACGAGTAACTCCCATGTCCCTTCTGGTTTCTGCTGTTCGCGTTTGATCTGCACCATCCTTGCACACGTTTGATGTTGCCTTGCGCACATCCCTCGCAACCAGAGATAAACAAATTATTATTACTGCTGGATTACTTACTTTTGGGTCTGCCTGCTTTGGTTAACACCATCAACGATGGACTGAAAATATTGGCAGCTCAGGACGTGAACCAGCAAAAGCCGGGGGCGCCCAGGTTTTCATCCGCGAACTCAGGCACTGGTATGCCGGAAGACTTACTACTTTGTTAAATTGCCGTTATGAAACCATTTTGACGAGATCGGGGGGTGGCAGACGCATCCAAACAGAAGGCGTTTTTACCAATCTCAACTCCGGGCCTTACGTTATCTTCCATGGTATTTTGCATGGGATCCTGAAGCAACGCTTCTAGTATTGGTTCCCTGGCAAAGGTCGGGCAGCTTTCTCCATAATGGGTTTAGCTGCTTTTCCTGAAGGATTTATAACAGAGAATTGCCAGGGGTTGTCCTTGAAACTATCTCTGAGCCATGAGTCAGTGACCAGTATAAGGGCGAAACTTGACGAAAGGGCCAAAAGAAAAGCGTCTTTAATTTCTAGGTATGAGAAGCATTTTATAAAAGCCATACAAATTTTCCGAAATAACCCTTGTCACTGACTTTCGCCTTAGCCTGGTTTTTAGCGGACTGTGAAACCTGGGAGCGGCAGTTTTCAGCTGCTCACTGTGACCTCCCTTACCTGAGAGTGTTTTGCCTAGTTGGAATGAGAAACAGACACCGCTTGAGGCAATTAGTAGAAGGTGCCGTATGATTATTATTCTTTTACTTAATCCATAAGGCAGTTGTGGGGTTAGAAATGGTGTGTAAGACAGCAGAGTTCACAGGTAGGGGACGTTGGCCAGGGGCAGAAAGATGGTGCATTGTGATTATTAACTGGAATGGGACGAGAGTTGAAAGGTCCTGCGAAGTGAATGGGTTGGATACTAGGTGGTTCATTTAAGAACCGGGGTGATGTAGTCCGTCATCATTACACTAAACCTCACCTGCAGAAATAGTGGACAGTAGGTCAAAGGACGAATAACGCCATTGGGTTTAGCGGGAATAGAAAAGATAACAGAGACAAAGTGGCCATGTTAGGCATTTTACTTTGAGATAACTATAGACAGCGGTTTGGGAAATGCAAGGAAGGTAGGGTGGGAGAGGTCACTTCTGGGGGAAGGTAGATAGAGACAGTTTACTGTTTCGATAACTTGTCATTGGAAGGAAACTCCAGGCAGAATGGGGAGTGATAAGAATGGTAAGAAAGAGGGCATTCGGCAACATGGGGTGTACAAAAGGCTGAAGAAAATAACATTCACTATGCAATCCATGTCTGGTGATTATGGCCTACTGTGTGTCAGGAGTCGACTGGGATACGTGAGTTAAACAGGTAGCCATAGGCTTAGGTCGACTATGCCCAACATTAATCTGATGAAATAACCCATGGTTATCCACCGTCACAGAAATGAGGGCTATTGGCACTTAGCATTTCCCAGAAGCCAACGAAAAACAGGTCATAAAGAGAAATACTGCCTTCAGGACAGCTATAAAATGGGAAATATTCTAATGAACAGATTCGCCCGTCGGTCAGTGACTGATAGGTCCACCTCCCATGTGTCATACGGAGAGGGGGTTGATGAGTTACCCCTCCCTGGTACTGGGCCCATTTGGCCCTCCGATTCGACACTGCCAGGAGAGGCAGAAAAGATGCGACTTTTTCTTGACATGCCGACAGACCCGCAGGGTTCACCCCATGGTTGCACCTGAACTGAATTCCGATTTCTGAGGTTTATAGGTAGATGAGCTGAGCCAAGATAGGTATAAACTGATACATTGTCAACTTCGTCTGGTATGTCTTGGAGCGATTTGCTCGGACTAAAAGAAAGTCGCAGACTGACTGTTGGCAGGGGTAATCCAGCGGCCTCTTATGCCTCTTCTTTTGGTCAACAAGAAAGGATTTGGAAACAGATTATGCGATCAGTCCACTGATTGCCTGCAGTACCGACGGCAGAGCAGGTCTCCACTTATGAAGTCCTAGGCTCTTGCTATTAAGAAGCCAAACGGATCCCAAACAACAGGCTACCCGTGCCAGTGTCCTTTGGTGTGAAATATCAGCCGGCATTGACATCAATTAGTAAGATTTTGCCTAGATACGGCATTGGATTACACGCGGGTATTGGCACTGAAGGTAACTGTTCACACCGTTGGAGCGAGTAAACGGTCCAGGTAACACTCGCTGTCTTTCGTCTAAAAGATTTCCAGCTAGCTTTTATTAGTAGGGTCTAGGCCAAAACGAGAGAAGCTGCGGAGTGTTAGCATCCCCTGTAGGGGGTTGGGCAAACTGACGACAGTGGTCGTGCCGAACTAGAAAGACTACCCGGTGCCAGGCGGTGGTGTAACTAATCCGTAAGTCTGATTCCGCTTCATACGGGCTCAGCTGTAGCTTTGCGGTGATTGCCCTGTAAAGCACAAACCAATATTCAATCTTTCTTGACCATGCACTTTTTTCTCTGGTGTTGCACTTCCCTCTGGATGTGCACTAGACAAAAATATGTCTAAAGTTGAAATTCAGTTCTTAGGCATGTTCTCGGCTTCACACTAAAACACTGTTTATCGTCGTATTCAGGGAGAAGGAAAAGGACCAGGTCTTTCTCCTTTTGAACTAACTTGAGGAGACGGCACACTGTTAGACCTCCCAGGGGGCTTGAGTCATGACGTTGTTGGCTGTATACTGAGAGGCGTATAGATTCAGGCGCGTTATCAATCAGCCCCTTGCTTTCAGTGGAGGCTCCCAAACAATTTCTAGTACCTCAGGATTTGGCACAAGCCATTGCGGAGGATCTGAATTCCGTAATTTGAAGAAAGACTACAGGTTTCGTAAATTATCGGGAAGTTCTCGAACAAGGTAGGGTTGAAGCATTTGCAGATCAACTTCAAGTCGCAGAAATGAGTGTTAAGCGAAGGCAGTTGGAAATTGGTACAGAAGAATTTATCGTCTATCTGGAGCTCCAGCATTTTTGACGATTTGCTATGGGTAGACTAGCAGTTTCGTTGGTGGAGAAGTCGCGCTGTCTCTACGGCGACGACGCCATATGTACAGTAATGCTAACAATTCCATCAACGAGGGTCAGCGTGGCTTGAGTATAGACACAAGTGCTGCTCAGGAGGAGAAGGGTTAGTTCCCAAATGACCTGACAATTTAGTTAAGGAGGTCAACAAGGCCCTCATCGTGGGGGAAGTTAATCTGCCATGCACAGTTTGGGCCTTTGAGCTGTCCGTCTCTAATGGGCTGGAACAGGATCTCCTCGATTGGTCGCCCCTGAATACATCGCATTAGCATACTGGTTAGGATACCAGGTGCGGATGTAGCCGTGGTTGGTCTAGTACCTCGGTACCACCCGCAGAGTTGACAAGCGGGCCTCCGAGACTTAGTGCTAGATTCCTCACCAAAGATCATTAGAGGTCCGTCCATAACCGGAGAAGGTGGACGTGGACAAATGCGGAGTTGAAGAAAAATAGGTCGACCGGGCTAGTTTATAATAATAATAGTTTGTACGGATCTCTGTTATCGAGAGGCGCGCTCAAAGTCACGATCAATTTTTTACTTGCATAAAACAAGTGAGAAGGAATGGACATAATAGGATATATTCAGTGCTTTTGAAGGCGAATGTCATAGCAGAGGCCGTGTAAAGATGATATAATGGCAAAAGGACTTGGGTAGGGATAGTTTTCAGAGGGCGTTGTACAACATTGTCATGTATGAATGCCACAGGCTGGGTTTATTATGTGCAGCGTTATCGGTCGGTTACACATCAAGGAAACATGGAGGGCCAAAAGTCGAGGATGAGCCAAAATAATGAAGCATATTGGGGTGAAACTGGTAATTTAGCAACAAATGACCATAAGAACGTATACCAGATGTCATGGACACCCAATGTCAGAATGTGAGAGGAAAAAATATATCCACGACGGACTTCAAAATTCTGGGAATGGCTGTAAAGAATCCAAAAATAGGACGCGGGATGCAAAGCAAGTGACGCCATCCTGAGAACTGTGAGATTTGGACGAAACAGATTTTTAAGTTTCGGAAATGCAGAAAATTTGGCCGATGATACGACGGGAATTCAATGATGAAAAGGTAATCGTTGTGTTGAGGAGAAAAACTGGCTCAAACAAGTTGTGCGCGAAGCATCAACTTGACTTTTCATTGGGTCCCTGGGGTGGGAATTAACTCGTTGATATATCATTGTCCCGTTCGGATATGAGGGAAGGCGGGAATAGCTAAGTCTCAGCATCATCCTTAGTGGAACGGTAGTCTTCCCTGTTGGTAGACTCAGCCCAAGTGGTCATTAGATAACCAGGCAGATGTGAACGAGAGCAGGTTGCTTTGAATGTCGGCGTAAGTTTGCAGCCAGTTGTGAAGCCCGTGAAATTATCGGTGCATGAGCACCGCGAATAGTTTTAGGTGTTGCCAAGTTCAGGCGAGCCACGAGTGGCAAAAATGCTGTCCTATCTCAATATGGCAATTCATCTGATTTAGGCTATAATAAAGGAGCAGCTTGCATATCCTTCTGGTGGTAAATGTGACGCCGTACATTCCAGCTGATCGTGACAACCCGTCAGGCTGTTGATGTCTAGGTGAGCCGATGACCGACTTGGATTTGTTCGTGCGACGATCGAGACCGGTAATAGAGCGCAAGACCTGAGTGTATGATGTGAACTATAATGCACAGAAATAATCTGACCGGGGGCGCCAGCTTTTGGTCATGGTGACTGATGAACCATAGGCTGAGAGAGAAACGGAGGCATAGGTCAATCTTGGGCTGGCCATGTGAATGAAAAATAGGAGAGACAGATTGCAAGTAGTGCTCGAAGCTGGGGCCTGACGATGCACACCCATCTTGGAATTTAGGCGCAACCACTCTGAAATGAAAAAGATAAAGATAAAACTTAAGTATTATGATGGGGCATGAAAAGTTAATTTGAACGAATCAACGTTGAAAACTTGAATCAAGTCTTGAGGGATTAGTCAGTGGTACAAAGAACAATGACCTAGTTCACGATTAGACGAATGGTATGACGAGATGGCCGGGCATAATCACTGTGGTTGTCGTTTTGAGGACAAAGAATTTTCCATGTTAAGAAATTTGGTAACTTTTCTGGAGTCATTAGATGAAGAATTCTCACCGTATCACATGGCCATTGACAGTTCAGTGCTAACGCGGTTACCAGGGTGAAGGACCCAGGGATAGTGGTCACTCCAAATATTGAATGCACCGGCCAATGTGCCGCATTATCCCAAAAGGTCAAATGTAAACCCTTTAGAGTAAACCCAACATTGTTCCCTTGTAAATCGGAGTTATTCATGACCAGCTACAAGGTCATTATAAGACCCCACTTGGAATAGTGTGTCCAGGCTTAGTCGCTCTTTTTTAAAAGGACGCGATTAGCCACGCGAGTGGCTAAGGGGCAGACTGAAACATCATATTGTCGCGCATCTTCGTTCCTCTGTTCCATGTACCGCCTTTCAGGATACTGATTATATCTCTAGATCGCTGTCGGCTGGTGTCAGAGGTGTAGTGCCAATTGCCGACTCCCGGACTCACGCGGAGGGACAGCCATGCCATCCACATCTGCAAATCATCGCGGCGGGTTCATGCCAACACCAGTGTACGAATTTCGTGGAGTACCAGGATGAAACAACTGCCACACCCCGCAGAGGTAGATGGCATGGCTCTCCTTCCTCGTGTGGCCGGGAGTCGGCAATTGTCGCTACACCTCTGACACCAGCCGACAGTGCCCTAGATATAGAATTGGTATTCTGAAGAAAAACGAAATACCGATAACCTAGATTGTGTCCGATGACCTGTTCCAAACTCCCAATCATTGAATCTGGGATATTCGGATTGTTTGGCGGAAAGACAGAAATTTGGTGCCAAACATTTTTGCAGCTTGCCAAGTGTGAACGCTTTTTTTGAGACAAAAGAACATCTAGTAGCCACGTTGAGCTATTGTTTCGGCGACGAAACCAGACGGATTTTTATTCATTCTGTCGCATGATTTCGATGGGGAAAATATTATCTTGTGAAGGTGCTAAACAAGAAGAAAGAATATTGCCAGGGAGAGTCAAACGAAAAATCTGAGCTGGTTCAGTACTTTAGTGAACAGTGCAAAGGCGGAGATGAAGGTGACTGTATGTGTTTGCACGACAAAAAACGACAGAAGAAACTCCCAACGAAATAAAAGAAGAGGGAGCAGACGAGAATACAAACACGGGGTCACAGGAAATGACGCCGGTGAAAACCCTTCTTTCACGGGGAGGAAAATTTTGATGAATGTTTCCCTTAATCCAAATCACATGTCTACGTTGATTTCGAAATGCACTGCACGTAAGTAATCTAAATTTCATTACCCTAGACGAATGAGCCACGGAGGAAAATTCCTGGTACCGAGAAACTTCCATAGCCGTCATCCTCTGTTCTTCAGTTTGAACGCACAAGCCAGAATAGAATGCAGGTATGGGGTGCACTAAGGGAGGAATATAACTTAAAGGAAGGTCAGAAGGAAACTCCAAAGGAAAGTACCCAAACCATTCCACAAGATCGAGAGAAGACCGCGCGGCGGAAGAACGGGGAATATATGAGGGAACGACGTTGTATTTGACAGTGCGCCTGATTCTGATGAAGCTGTTCTAATGGTCATCGGTGGTTGCTCGTCACTTGGCCGTGCCCAAAAAATCACGATCATTGCAAGGGTGCCGATGTAGCTCAGTACAGCTGAGTCTCGATGAAGTGCAGAAAGCAAGATGATAGTCGGACCGCGTCATCTAACTGGTTGCTAGCGGATAGCCGACGTGGTTGCACGATGGGAAGACAAGGGCGCGAATGTGTGAAGAGAAGATAGTATCGTGAGCCGAACCAATGAATCACGATGAGCATTTCGGAGTGGACAAAGCACACTGTGTACTAAATCGTAAGGAGTGCATCCAACAAGGTGGGCCGAGGAAGCTCAATCCGGACAACCGATGACATGATGGTAGCCACACAAGCGCAATAAAGCAAGCAAGGCAACCCGTGAGAATGTGACGATTTTACCTAATAACTGAAAAACTCTGCTCACAGCCTAGCATTGTTTGTTTTACTTGGTATGGCGGGGACGGACGACAACGATTCAGAGATATGATCGGCATTCTAAGGAAAGAAACACGGAACAGAGAAGCGACGAAACTGAACACATGCTGTCGACGACTCTGTGGCTTTTATCGCCCCCCGTTGGGCCGGAGACACCGAAACGACCTAGTGGAAACTCTTAGGATTGGAAACGACATTTCGGATCTTTGCCCATAGGACATTTTCAGCAAGAAGTAGAATCCCTTAGAAGCGGTCATAAGAGAAAACTTGCAAAACTCGATCTACCCGGCTGATTAGGTAAAACATTTTAGCAACAGGTCATCAAATATATAAAACCGACTACCTGGGGACTTTGTGACCATTGAGAACGTGCTTCCGTTTAATTAGCCACTCGATCGAACCTTGGGTGCGGTACGCTCCGAGGTAGGGCAGTACGGAGCAAAGTTTTGGTGCATCTGCTATTGTTCTTCCCGCCATCCTTGATTTAACCTGCGAACGCCTGCGCAGCGTGAAGTCCTGCACCGGCCGCGTGCGCGTGGATCATAATTGATTACTCCGGGCGAGCAGTTCAGTAGGCAACGTTTAGAGGAGGGCCTGTTGGAGAGAAGAAGGGTCTAAAATTCCCGGTGCTGTGCTTATCAAACAGATGAAAGAACCCTGTATCAATTCAAATACAAAGGGTACATTAGTCGGAAGCAAATGGGTTCAATCCGTCCAAACAGGATCGAAGGACGACGCTAAGGCTGATCGGACTCGTAAATAGTCCATTCTCACTACTGGCGTGGCAACCGGCTGCGGATATGAAGTGCAGACAAGGCAATAGCTCAGCTAAATAAGCGGAAGAAGATGCTGATATACTCACTCAACGATACCCAAGCCGCAACACTCAGGGCACCGAACGAGGTGGAGACTGGGGGACCGCGTTATCACGCACAGCGTCTAGTCCAGCTCGCGAAATTAGAAAACAGTCTAATATGGCCAAGCATCAATGTATAGGAATCTTGGATATTGTGGGTTGTACTTTCGCTCTTAACGATGATGATAGAGCCGAAACTCTTGTCTCATTTTTAAGAGCTTCTCTTACTAGTCGTAGTCTGATTGCTCCAGGTTGTTCCACTGTGCAGTGAAGGCAATCGACATCAAAGTGATGCACCATTTACCGGCGCCATACGGACACAAATTGGCAAGCCACAGGACATCCGCCCATGAATTGCTCAAACTATGGGGACTCTACTCTACTCTTTAGAGGGTCCTCTAGGTTGTCAGAAATTCCCGAGAACTAGAAAATGGCAGCGGCTGTGGCAATACACAAGACAGTTTCGAAAGGAATGGCACATACCTGCATGCCGATAGGTCCGATTCCAGGGTTGTGTATGGAAGGATAACAGGGGACCAGTCGGACCCGAATCTCATAAACGGATGGCTTCTGACTTCAAGGCAGCAAGTTTATTTCAAGAACATGTGGACCCAACGAATACGCTGACATTTTTGGGTAAAACAACTCACCCCTTGGATGAAGGTGGTAAAGACAAGGTCCTTTAACTAGAATTCAGTGAAGCTGGACCATGTACTGCCAGCTTTTGGTGAAACTATACCAGACAGACAATGTGAGGCGCAGTTTCTCAGCAACCATAGCTTTGCAATTCGGGTGGGTGACTGCAAATCCGAATCAGATGTCACAAGTGCCCCGACTCGTTCTGTTCCGTTTATTTATGAGCGACGCAGGAACCGGCTTACTTTAGCTTCGTTTTTGCACTTTACGACAAGGTGCCCGGGAAAGTATATATTTAAGATTTAGAGGCAGTCGGAAGATGGTCAGCAGGCTGTGATCCACACGAGACCTTTGAAGCTGTCAGATGCTGGTTGCAAACTTAGACCAAGCAAGCAGTGGACCGCCGCGCTGCGTGTCAGAGGTCAAACAATTAGGAGTTATCGTCACATATGAACGTCACGTGTCTAGGTGGAGTCAGGTGGCTGCCAACAAGGCCAGAGGAGTAGTGACCAGGTTACGCACGACAAAATCATCAAATCAAAATGTTGTATCTCTGCCCTCGTATAAATTGCCAGTTGGTCTTCTCCTCGAGCTCTATATGCAACCTTGGGCTCCATATTAGCTCCAGCATACGGATTGCGTAGATAAGGTTAAATGCCTAGAAACGGGAATAGTAGCTTGTCAGGGAGGAAAACTTTGTACGTTAAGAATTCGGGGACAGGATTTTCACTCAATGGAGCACAGATGAAACAAGGGGGTAATATAAATTTTTACTTCTGCAAGGGGCCTTGCATACTGAGGTCAGCGATCCTTCTGATTGTTCTGCCATTTATGACATGAAGAAGAAGCCTGAAGCTACTGAGGAGCTACTGAGGAGCTACTGTAGGCAAGAACCGGGAACTGGGTTTTTGCAAAACCGTGTTGCGCCGCCCTGGAACAGACTCTCCGGGTGTACTGTTCGCTGCACGTCAGTGGAACATGTTGAACGTCCTCTAGAATTACGCTGGACTACAGCATTACCGGATTTAGAAAACTAAAGGTTGTGGGAGCACATTTCTTCTTTTTTTCTACCCTGTATATTTGAGTATAGTGCAACCGTGTACATGTCAATGGGCACGATATCGCTGCC
>LUCM01006923.1:0-23523 GCA_008360955.1 Fasciolopsis buskii
CTATCAGTTATCGCGAGGGGGACAGTTACAACTATCAGTTATCGCGGGTGGACGAGTTACGTCCAACGGTTTGAACGCCCGCAAAAACATGGCCGTTTCGCGGGGGTGGAAGTTTAGTAAATACCGTTTGGTGTCTCCGGCCATATACCGACGTCCATGTTGTGGGCCAGAACTGAGCACATTTAGTGCACTTAAACGCGAAATGACTCGTAGTCCACCGCCTGCAAACAGTCCTAGAAAACTCTTTTTTGTCTTGAAAAAAAATTTTCTATTTTGCTTTTCACTGGCATGCTTGTATCTCCCCATTGCTTCGCAGCATTTTATGTCCCTTTCCAGTGAGCTTTTGCAATAACTCAGCATTGCTCCCACCCCTTATACCATTCGACTTTTATCATTTACATTTCCTGTGCTTCATTCTTGTAAAAATTTGATCTTGCTTTGAACATGCCTCCCGGAAATCCAGAAATATACATTATTGTCATTATTATTTTCTCTGGTGTGGCTTGTGACATGCTGCGTACATCCTCCTACGTGGGTTTCACGAACAGAGTTAAGGAACTGCGAAGGGCAGCCCTAGTGGTCTAGGAGATTTTGGGAGCATTAAAGTCTTCCCCTACAAGTTTCGCTTCTCCATGGATTGATGCAACGTACCTAAGAGCCTTTGTGAGTTGAGGTAGCTGAAAGTATTTTGATGATGGAGGTCGGTATACACATCCAACATGCACTGGAGAGTTATCCATGAGGATAGAGAGCCACAAGGTACTAGGCAAAATGTCTAACACAAAGTGTGGAAGGAAGGAAACGGAGAATTCACGCCTTTTGTAAACCAGGAAACCACCTCCACGCCGATTAGTCTGGTGCGTTAAAAAGGAATTGTAACCACTCGGAAATATTTGGTTTAAGGCTGTGTATCCCATCAACCACGTTTCAGTGAATAGATTGATTTCATAGAGGTTATTTTGCACAAAACATCTCATGGTACTAAGTTCAATTAGAAGGGATCGCGCGTTAAGTAGAATCAGAGACACCTTGGGTGTACAGTCAATGCTAATTGGTTTATTAGGGAGGCTAACGGTGGGGATTGGGGCCTGGTGAGCCAAAGTACAGCAAGGAGAGCGATGGGTTTGCATTTGCCGTGCTAAATTTAGAGGGAAAATTCGGAACATTCAGAGGTTGGACATTTGTGTAGAGACAAGGCAAACATTCGGAGGCCGTTTTGATTCACGAGATGGGACGATGCAGAATTCGGGACGGGAAGCGCCGAAGGTCAGTGATGGCATACTGCTATATGGATGGTTACGTTTGTGGTGTCGATTCGTGGTAATCCAGTTTTAATAAAGCTGATCGGTACAAACTGAGCAACTGCAGACCCATTTGTCTGAATAGTATCCGCAGAACTGCCCTTGGGTGGATTTCGAAGTGTGCCATCTTCCTTCACCTCCGTAACAACAATCTTCATTCTCCCCACCAACACAGTTTATTGGCCATCTTATGGGCAGCTTGACGCAGTCGGTCGATTGCAAGATGGATTCACTGTACTTCTCTGACATTCTGGAAGCCTTTGAACGGGTTCCGCATATTTTCTTGCCGTATAACCTAGAGTCTTGCGGTATTTCCGGTCAGTGACTGTTTATTTTCCGTAGCTTAGTTACAGGTCTCTTCTCCCCTGTCAAAGCAAGCTCTCCACTCTCTGATCCAATTCAGATCTTGAACAGATTGTAAAAAGATTCAGTGTTTGCTCAGCTACCTTGACTCACACTCAAACGATCTTTGTTGTAGCATCTCAGAAAACTTTGTTATTTGGGCCGACTTGCAGCGGAACATGGGTTTTTATTCCGGAAATGTTGTTTAACCGAACATTGACTGCAAAGTGCGGTCGCCATTTGCGTGTTACTCACCTACGCTTCGCTTTCATGCTTCTGTCAAAATATACGAAACCTGCTCCCGCTACCTACAGGCTTTTCTTAATCGCCTACACATTTTGATTCGTACTGATCAGTATTTTTCGGCACGATTTGCTCACGCTACTTCTATAGTTTTAAAAATAAGGTGTTATGTCCACGGAACGAAAACCACCGCCAGAGCCAAGAGTAGGTTCGACAACTCTCCGCACGCCTCCGCCCATGTCGTACGATCATCAACTCTGGTTTACTTTAGTTGAATTGGAGTTCGAGAATTAAAGAATAACTAGCGATGTCAATCGTCATAGATGAGTAGCTGGCCGTATTCCTCCAGATGCACCCCTTCAAGTTATGGACGTCATCGTACCCTCACGCAGTTACGGCGCGTTGAAAAAAGCAGTTATATCTCGGATTGCCCCCACTGAAGATCAGCACATCCGACAGCTGCTTTAAGGGGTCGAGCTTGGAAACAAGAAGCTCATAGAGCTATTGTGGGAAATGCGGTGTTTCAGAGGTGCAACGTTCGGCAAAGGCCCGACGTCGACAGAGCTGATGCTTTAACAGCTCCCACCACTTGTACCTCCCTTGCTTAGTGCTGCCCGTAATTGGTCACCAGGGGAGAGCCGAAGTCGCTGAACATATCATGTCGCACTATATCCCAGGTACCTATATATTGAATACTTTCTCGTCTCCTAGAGTGTCATCCTCATCTAAGCAGGATGAATTAACAACTATTCTGAAAAGGATGGACGCATCGCTACAGCAGCTAACGGCCGATAGAGATGAGCGACGAGATCGCTTCAGCCCGCGTTGCAGCAAGCGCAGTAGTTTCCCTCCCAAGCGACCCTTCCTGCCATCTGCGGAAGGTCAGTGCAAGTACCACAACCGCTTTGGAGACTTAGAAAAAGGCGAGAACCCGGTTACTCTTTTCCACGCAAGAAACACACAAACTAAATTCCCGTTTCGTGGTCACGGCACGACACCGGGCTAGCTACTAACTGACGCCTCCTTAACGTCAAGGACTTGACGACCAACAGGCCATTCCTGGGGGCTACAGGTGCCGAGGTTAGCCTAATACCCCGTGAGCCGAGTTATTTGATTGCTGCAAAGGCGGTAGTGCTGCGGGCTGCGAACGATACCGATATCCACAAGTACGGACTTCGTTCCGTTACTCTGGATATGGGCCTGAATCATAAACTCCGTTGGATGTTCACCGTCGCCGACGTTCCGTATCCTATAACTGTCATAGACTTCCTCCAGCATCTTGACCTACTAGTCGACGCTCGGTACAGGAAAACAGTAGACCGTCAAACATCGCTGACCGTGACCGGCTCGTGCGCCATCGTCAATCAAATCACACCCCAATATGCCAAACCGCCAGCCGAACGGGTATACACCGCATTATTTGGCGACCAGCCGGGCATATTGCGACACGCCGGCTCATTTCCCGCCGTCAATACTAAGGCAACGCACCGCAGAGAAACCGCAGGTCCCCCAACATTTAGTACGCCTCGTCGCCTAGCTACTGACAAGGTCCGCCTGGTCAAGGCGGAATTTGACCACATGTTGGAACTAGGCATCATCCGACCTTTCAGCAGTCCTTGGACCTCTCCGCTTTACATGGTCCCTGGGGCCAATGGCGACTGGTGACCATGGGGAGACTACAGAGCACTAAACAAGGTCACCGTTCCCTTTGGGTACCCAATTCCCCACATACAGGACCCCACTTCGTCGCTGTCCAGTTGCAAGATCTTTAGCCGCATAGACATGGTTCGAGCGTACAACCAGATCCTCGTAAAGGAAAAAGGCATGCCAAAAAAGGCGGCAACCATACGTTTTGGACTGCTCGAGTTCGTGAGGTTGCCCTTCGGGCTCAGCAATGCAGCTCAAACCTATACGTGTTTATGCACGAGGTCACACGCGGTTTTGAGATTATGCATATGTACCTAGACGATGTCCTAATAGCTAGCCACTTGGAGGAGCAACACTCCGCTCACCTACAAGCCCTTTTCGCACGCCTCAGCAAACATGGCGTAGTGATTACCGCTTCAAAATGTGAGTTTGGAAAATCCAATGTTACATTCTTAGGGCATATCGTCTCGTCCTCGGGTATAGCTTCATCGCCGAATAAGATCAAGGCTGTTCAGGAATTCCAAGAGCCTCATTCTCATCGGCAATTACGACAATTTTTCAACCCAGTTAACTTTCATCGGCGTTTTATTCCTAATTAAGCGGAAAATATTACCCCCTTACAGATCTGTTACGGGGAGCTAGGCGAAAGTTCTCATCAGCCGAGGCTGCGAAACAACCGTTTATATTCACTGAGAACGCTATTATTAAGAGAGCACTAATCACACATCTCGGCCCTGCAGCACCCATACATCTGATAACCGACACCGCAAACACTGCAGTAGGGGCTGTACTACAATAATGTACCGAAGGTTTTCGAAGCCTTCAGCATTCTTTTCCAAGCGGCTGCAGCCGGCAGAGTCTAGATATAACACGTTTGGCAGGAAGTTGGTCACCGTTTACCTAACTGTCCGACACTTTATGCATGCATTAGAGAGTAGCCTATTCAAGGTGTTCACAGAGCACAAACCAACGGTATATGAGCTGCGCTCATCCTCTAACCGGTACTCGCGGCGCGAGATCCGCCACCTAGGCTTTGTTTCACAGTTCACTGTGGCAGATAACTCAATCGCTGATACGCTTTTTCGTATGAACCAGCTTAGTTTTCTCCAACACCGAGCATCGGCCCCGGTGTAATGGCACAGGCCCGAATGATGGATCCTAATATCAACAACCACCGATGAAGCAACTCCTTAAATTTAGCGATCGAATCTATCACAGCGTCGCAGAACACAATTCTTAGTGGTGAATCGCAAGGTCGTCCAAAGCCGGTGTTGCCAGCAGCTCGCCGTTATACTAGGTTTCTGGCGTTACACAACCTCTTCCACCCCTCTGTGGCTGCTTCGGCGAGGCTATTGTCCGAGCGTATTGTGTGGTTCATCGTTCAACGTGACGTGCAACCGTGGTCCAAAGCCTGCCTTTAGTGAGCGAGAGCGAAAGTCCATCGAGATACCAAAGATCCGTTGGCTGGCTTCCCCCCACCCAAAAAAACTATTTCATCACGTACACGTTTATCTCGTAGGCCTTCTCCAGCCGTCTCACGGCTGTGTATACATACTCAATTGTGTAGACCACTATAATCGCTGGCCACAGGCCATACCAGGCGATCGTACCAAACCTGCCACCATGGAATGCAGATCTAACGACGGACTCCGTTTAACTGATGAATCCCGTCAACCTGACCGAGCCCAGCCGTTACCAGCGCCGCCCGCTGAGAACGCTGGTGGGGCTGAAGCCACAACACCACCAATGACAACTGAAGTCCCGGATATGCGAAGCGGCCGTAGCGGAAGCAAGGTAAAACGACCAATCTTACACCAGATGGTTGAATAATCTCCCGTCGTGTGTGGATATCTGTGTTCAATAGGATGACGTGTTCGTCGCGATAATTTATGCGCTGATGGATATGTCGCCCCATGTGAAACCGACAAGGGCAGCGCCGACCGATGTTAGGTGCCCGCCATCAAATACAACATCCACCGCTGCTCACGAGCACCGTTTTAACCAGTTCGCGTTTGCCTTACCCCTTCTAAGAAGAATCTCAGGGCCAAGGCAATTCCAAGGACTCCGGCACGACAGTAATCGGTCCCATAGTCACCATCATACACGCACCAGAGGACAAGGATAACCCGAGGTAGGACAGTCATCTTCAACCCCGCCTGGCAAAGATTCTGGAAGAGAGTGAGACCCGTGGATGTGGGACGCGGTCAGATCCAACGTTTTGACCGGCGGACATCGAGCGGACAACTCAGCTGCAGTGGTGTGCGAGCACAGCTAGGCTGGAGGATCGCACCTCCCGTGTTCACCTCCTAACGGTGTTTTTCAGGTCGAGTGTCCGGCGCACGGTCAGCTCCCAACAACTAACACCTACGGAACCACCAACAAAACGGCGAAGTTTTCGATTGGCAAAGACCAAGAAATCTGTCAGTTTCTGGCTTCTTCCGCATGATTCCAATCAAAGCTCTCCTCCAACGGTCTTCTAGGAGGAGGGCCCTGTAGCGGAACATGGATTTATTCCAGCTATCTTGTTCAACCGGACGTTGGCTGCAAAGTGCGGTCACCATTTGCGCGTTACTCATCCACGATTCGCTCGCGCGCTCCTGTCAAAATATACTCAACTCACTACCGCTTCCGACTGTCTTTTCCGAGAACCGATTAATTTCAGGGTTTCCAGTATTGCAGTCGTACAGAGCCGAATAGGAGCGATGCACAAGTAGTCACAACGGTTGAGGGCACGAGTTTCGCGGTAGGACAGTCGGTTCTATAGATTATGTCACCATTTGCTTCAGCGGAAAATTTGCAGCTCATTGATGGCAACTTTATTCGCCCTAAACTTGAATACGGTAGCCAAATTGTGCATTCGGGTATGACCAAAACCTCAGTAATCTTGCGCGAGTACAGAGGATGATCACGAAACGATTTCGCGGACCTGTTGATATTCCGTATCCTGAATGTCTGTTTGATCTTAGTTCGTGTCCCCTGGAAACTCAAGCTATAAACATTCCCTTTATTCATATGATGAGTCTGTTTTCCACAGGTCCGTTGGATATGACTTTCGCGCGTTCAAATCCTGGTGCTCTAAGAGGGAGTTTTACCATCGTCGTAGAACAGACGGGTGAAGAACATTCTTCATGTACGGAGTGATATATTTTCCGAGTGACTTACTCAAAAGGGTCATTGAGGCACCGAGATAGAAGCCCCAAGATTAAGGCTAGATATATTTTTGAGTATTTCTCACCTTGGGCAATCACAATCATCCATCTAGAAAATTTTGGAAAGGGGTAAAATACGGGAATAAAGTGGAAAATTAAGCGACGTAAAGTGCATTTTGTACTCAATTAAAATGATTTTTTTCAGTTATTTTTCCCTTCATTTGTGTTAAAGTGTCGCTTCACATTGACGGAACGCTCACGTAGTAACTTCCGCTCGCCGCCCAGGTGGGATGGCTACTCTACCTTCTCCGTGCAGCGCAGGGACTTGAGAACAAAAGGCATTACTAGACCCGGGGAATAACGGACTTTGCCCTTGGTCCGCGTAACAAATCAAGACGGCAGTTTGTTGTGCCTTTAAGGAGTGCTGAGATGGAGTATCCTTAGGATGAATGACGACCCAAACCTGTACCCACTCGGAATTTGACAAATCAAAGACTCGCTAACTATAGTTGACAAGTCTGGCTGGAGACACTGAAACGTATAACAGTGAACCGTGAACAGTGGCGATCGTGTTGTCATTTTCTATCGCATCAGAATGATTAAAACAGTGCGTCTGTACTGTTAGATTGTGTTCCATGTGTTGGTTACAGCAGCATCTTACCTTTTCTCGCCTGCGTAGGTCCACTCCCTGTTCGCCTTGGATATTCACTCTTCTTATACAAACATGTAACTCCGGGCAAATGCAGCGTCAATGAGGCTTGCCTTGCTGTTTAACGCTGAATAGTGATGATGAAGATAAGCATAAGAACGGTTAAGGTTCTCAACCAAAGCCTTCATTTTTGACAAGAACCTGACAGCAAGACAGCGAACGCTGCTTCGTGAGGCTTTTACTCCTTGACCTTTGAGGCATAATTAGATTATGGGCTTGAGGTAAGCCATCCTGTATGGCACAGTGGGTCATGGAGACACGCAAGCCGTCGCACCACTTCAAGGTGCAGTCTCTCTGTGACGGATTGGATAAGTTAATTGACTTAAAATTCGACTGCTACTCTCAAGTTCTTAACAACTTATATTTCCTGATTTCCGTTTTACGTTTAACCAGGATGCACAAAAAGAAAAACAAGTTGGTATTATTTTTTATTGTTGCCGTTTTATATATGTGCATCTAAATTTAATCCTGCTTTTTGCCAAGGCTATGCTCCTTTCTTTCTGCTGTTTTGTTTTCCCCACACATTTGAAGTTGAGTTTATTGTATTATGCCGCATGATTGACCAGCACGTGGTAAACACCTGCGTTGCCGTGTTCCTCATGATAGTATTCGTCCCTGTTGTCACTATTTCAGCTCGTCGACTTCCGTTGAGGATATACCATGGGCCCGGAAACAACTGTGCGTAAGACTCGATCCTGAGAAGTATTTCAATACTGACTCAGTCTTTCTTCCATATTTTCATGGATGATGTCAACTTACCCAGTATGAAATCTGTGCAGCCATCTTCAGCAGACCTCACTGGCGGAAAGTATTAGGTGAATATGTCCTGATTAACTCTGTTCTGCAACTACCAATTACCCTCTCTTTCAGACTTGTTAATAACTAGCATGAATAAGACAAGCTCCAGTCCACCGAATAAGCGGACACGGCCGGGCAGCGGCAGTTTTGAGGTCTTCGTGGGTTTTCGCCTGGCAAGCGATCTCCCTAAAAAGCACCACAAGTTCCCGCTGGTGGCAAATGTGACCCGTCAGCCAAATTAGGCCACTCACCCTTGCCGTTTTCAATTGACCCAGTAGAGTTTTCCAGAAGAGGTGTACGAATCGATCAACTGGCCACCGGCTTGTCTGGAATAATTTTGCTGTCTCGCAGAAAGCTTTTAGTTGCGCAAAGGCTAGAGGGGCACCCAGGAATAAAAAAGCCTACTCTGGAGTCGGTGACCGGCTAGTACAACAGCCCACGAAGCGTACAACCATGAATATAAATGATCTTCGCACTAACGACTCTAGCTCTTCTCTCGGTTGTTCGTTTCTCTACTGACTCCTGCTACTCCTTCTCTTCCCATTCTATTTTTTTGTATTCGGGAACGGCAGTTGATCATGCTAGCGTCACTAGAATACTTTTTGTTGTTGTCCCTTCGCGTTCTCCCTCAGATAGTACCCAAATCTCACCGAACCCGCTTCCGCCGGCTGATGCACTTCCTCATCCTTGATGCCCATTCGATCCAGCCACATTCAATGTGTGAACATTAATGCGGATAGTCCAACAGTGGTCTTTAGCCCGTGCACCTTATCTTAGTGTATGAAGCTTAGTAGACGACGCTAGTCGGGTTACGTATTGTGTATGGCAAACACATCTACCATACCGTGCCCTATGTCACGTTCTTCCCACGGGGTGAGAAAAGCCTTGTGGAATTCAACAGATGACGTGGCAACGTGGAATGAGAAAATACACAGTGAACTTGATTAGAGTAGGTGTCTCACCTCCGAGAGACACATTAACTAGCTGGCTGTATACACTGAAGGATATGACAGTGGCGGTCGCCTTGTCGTTTCCTGTCGAATCAGAATGATTGAAAATGTACGTTTGTACAGTTAGGCTGTTTTCCGTGTGCTGGCCACTGCAGCTTTTTTGTTTTCCTGCTCGTGTGAGTCCACTCCCTGTTCTCATTGGATATTCACTCTTGTTATAGAAACGTGTAACTCCGGAGGAAAGACAGCGGTCAGTGAAGCTTGCCTTGCTGTTTCACGCTGATCGATGATGACGATGAAACTATCGTGCACTGTAGACCGTCGCCATCGACGAGTGCTCTATTCAAGATGAATTCATGAATCTAGCTCTGCTATCCAAATGACATGCCCATCTAGTCCTTCCGTGAAGTTTCACCTACATCTTTCTTGAGAGCCAGAGGCTACGGCTTTCGGCGTTGTTGGCGTTGATGTGGCTGAGGCTACACTACTTGACTGGATACCATTCGACAGCCGGCTATGCGTAGTGAGACTTAAAGCTTCATACAGAGTAAATGATCGTCGCTCTGACAGATGCAACTTGTTTGTCCTCTCAACATTGGCACCAACACATTATAGCCAAAATGCAGTCAAGGACACTTTCTGTCAAATGCTGCACGACAAACTATAAGTAGTAAGTCGGGGCGACATTTTGATTTCGACAGGGAACATGAATGCTACAGTAGATCGGCTGTCCTCGAATGAGTCGCATCTGGGAGGACCCTGGAAACGGGGAGCAGTTATTGGCTTTGTGCTCAGACAATCAATCGTTTTTCGCCAGTGAGCTTCAAACTTTTCAGTCCGCGGCACGCCACCAGGCGCTCGCCATCATTGAGTCAGCAGTGGACCCAAATCGACCACATCTCTATTAGCTATAAATGGCCGTCTGCACCCAAGACTACCGGTCGTACTAGAGCACTCTCCTAGACTCCGACCAAGCGTTAGTGTGTAGTTAGCTGTCCATGTGCTTTGGCGAGTGCTGAAGATGCACGGTGCAGCGTTTGTTTGGTTGCAGCAAGCTGTCTGATCCAAATCGCCTATCGATCTTTCGAAGAGCACTGGTTGAAAAACTAGGATTGCCCTCACTTTACAATATCACTAAACGCTGGTCCCTTATCAAGAATGCCTTGCGCTCTGCTGGCATAGTCAGTTGTGGCTCGATCCGTCGCGTTGTGACACCCTGGATTTATGCTGAGTCTCTGCGCCTTCTTGACTCACGCTAGTCCATACCGGCTGGTATAAAGGTAATGATGCACGACTCGTGACTAGACGTGAACGCAATCGAAGTTTGCAGAGGGATCGGGAAATCTGGTGGTCTCAACGAGATTTCGAGTTGGCACCTACTTCCGCTACGGGAAACTTCTGCGTGCTGTTTCATCTCACCCGAGCTGCTGTTAGGAAAGCACTGGGTCTAGACGAAACGATTTGTGAAGCTGACGGTTTGTCTGTACACAGCATGGAGCTCTTTCAGGCTTAATTTAGCTGGCCCTTAGCGTCAGCGCCTCCCCCAGCTATTCCGGTAAGCGTCCGGTGGCCCGTTACAACAGGTTCACCAACGGAGGTGGAGATCCTGAGAGATTTCACAGAACTTCAGGCTCCGATTGGCTTCCCCAGATATGATGGAGGAACTGAACTGGTTATTTTCACGATGATCTGGTACTCCGAGAAAATCTCCTCGCGAGGAATCAATTGTTGTCCCCATCTTTAAAAAGGGTTTGCGCAGCGACTATGGTAACCATAGGGATATCAGCCTAATCCCGATAGCGTCAAAGCTGCTTTCGTCCGTCATTCTTCACAGGTTCTACAACACGCATGAAGGGCAAACTCGTGAGGAACAGACTGAGCCTCGCGCTGATCGTAATTGCGTCTATCAACTCTCCACCCTCCGTCAGCCGTCAGAGTACTGTTTTACCTTCCAAAGACCAATGGTCATCGTGTTCTTGGACATTCGCGTAGTCTTTGATTCTGTTGATGGATCTGCACTATGGCACTCTTTGTTGAGAAGCGGAGTACCTGAGACATGTGTCGGTCACCAAAGGGTTGCACCGCCATATATCAAGTGGGGTTAAGGTTTATGGCCAGCTTTTGCTACCTTTCATCGTCTCCGGTGGGGTAAGGCAGAGATGCCCTATATTCCCATTTGTTTTCAACTTCGTCATAAGGGATGTTCCACAGGACGCTTTATTCGGTCTTTTAGATGGTGGAGTTGAACTCCTCACGGGGAACAGAATTTTTGACTTAGAGTATGCCGACGATATCGCCTTACTGAGTGACAATACACGAGCATCTCGATGGGCGTTAAACCACTTAACGATTAAAGTATCCTGAATTGGTATATAATTTGCACCTTCAAAATGCGAGATACTTCTTCAAGACTGGCAGCAGCCTGTGCCTGCAGTCGCCCTTAGCAGCGATCGGTTAGAGGCAGGCAACAATATCAAGTACCTCGGGAGACTGATCACATTTGGCGGTGTTGGGGGAAGTCCCATCATAAATTGCGTACGCCAGATGAGCTTTCGCGAACTTGCGACACTTGTGGCGTCGCCATGACACATGATTTTCCCCCAAAAGAAGGGTGTATAATGACATAGTTCGCAGTTTTCTGCTTTACAGTTGCGAGACGGCCTATCCACACTGAGGATGCCCGACAACTTTTTGTGTTCGATCACCGATGTCTCCCAAGCATTGCTCTTGTCTGATGGGAACACTGGGTGAGCAAAATTGAGGTGCATCGTCGTGTGTTGGGTGCAGACAGTCGTCCTCTGACTAAGATCATCGCTCTATGTCGCCTTCGGTGGCTTGGATAGCAAGGCTGGAAAAAACGACGTGGCGGCCAGGTTATGGCTTGGTGTGGAGGTATGAAAAAATAGCCTCGGCTTTGTCCTCAGTTGGTGCTTCTCGCCTTCTTAGTTGGGGCCCGAGAAATGAGGATTGTTGTTGTTTGGGGACGCTGAGGGATATGGCTCTGACGCGAATGCTGCGCTTCTGCAGAACTCATTCCTCCTAAAAACTCCGAAAATAACCAAAAAATCACAAAACGTATGCCCAAAAACAAAAAAATAATTGGTGTTATGATTCATTGATTTTCCCCCTTTGTTTGTCCTCTTTCTGTGCATTCCCGTTAACATGTTGCGTTGGAACCATAATTGTTTTCAATCCGAAACAATATATATATATATACATATATATATATATATATACATATATACATATATATATATATATATATATATATCACACAACGGTCACCAGTCGTCACAGCAGCAGTAAGGTCGACGGTGTTATGTGACTGACATCGTGGCCGTCGGAAGCAGATGTGCGCAAAATCACGGTATTGAAACACTACACCGAACAACAACCTGGTCGCCCTCAACATCTAAGACTTTCAACCGATTTTAGGATGAAGGTTATTTGGGGAAAATGCCCGCTCCCGGATTCTCCCCGGCTGCCGTATCGTGGGCAGCTAATTTCTTCACTAAGCGAACTGTCTAATTCTGAGTTGATGGGGTTCTGTCCCAGCCATTTCCTGTAAATGGTGGCGTCCCCCAAGGTTCAGTACGCGTCCATTCTTTTGCCAATGGTGGGACTTTCCAGTGTCCTCTTGCTACGCTCCTTAGTGTACAGACATCAACATCGATTGTGATTGTTGTGTCGCCAATGCATCATTGAACTATTTTGTTTTCTCCACATGAATTTTTACTTGTCCGGTTTGTGCTCCACAGGCTCTTTTCATCTTCTCGGTCTGTCCAGTAGTCCTTCATTATTGTGATCCTCTTTCACACGTGAGCTCGCTTCTTGCCCTGAGCACAAACTCAGTTTTCTGTTTCCAGTTTGGCGTTTTCTCACTCCAGCTTTTTCTCTCCCGTAAAATGCCCAAACCCACCTCGCATTTGAATAGTGCAATCACAAATGGGGCGGAGCTCTGTCCACTTCTCTCCTAATAAGATCCAACGAAAGGTTGTCCGGATGATCCACGACCTCTTCTACTGTACAGTCATTATTCCATCGTCGGGCGGTTGCTTCACCTATCTTTTCTTACCTGTAATATTTAGCTTTTTGTTTTTCGGAGCTTGCCTCAGCAGATCCTCTTCTTGTAACATCTTTCCGTCTTCCTCACACAGAAGCTGCTAGTCCGTCATATCAAGTTAGTTACGGTCACCGGTTGTTGCGCACCTATATTTTAATCTTTTTCCCTGGGCTTTAAAGCTGTGCAGTACCATTCCACTTTCTGTTTTCCCACCTACTTACGGTCTTTTCGTCTTCTAGAGCATAGCTAAGGGGTGGGATGTTACTTCAGACAGTGGTCTATTGCGAGGCTGGCGCTGTCGGCATGCACGAAAACGTGTCCCAAACAATTTAATCCACTCACACTCAGTATCTCTTCTAAAAGATCGAACCATACCACCCAGTACCTTACGCCTAACCTCAGAGTTCCTGACAAAATTCTCCCATCACATTCTGCCAATACTACAAAGACCGCCGTGTCAAATCCTTGAAATTTTTGGCACATCTAATCCCAACCGTTGGTAGTCAAGTGGACTAATTGCCTGTCACCAAAAGATCAAAAATTCGAATCCCAGATCCACTTTCGTAGTAGACGGCAACTCGCTGACGCCCTACTCGTTACCATACCTGACCTAATGAGACCTTGTGATCCTACGCTGCTGCAAGTTTCGGGGTCGCGGTTGTCGGTTTTGTCTTCTCATTTAGCACTGTATTGTGTTGTGTTGTATTGTATTGCATAGACTCTTGCGTACAAAAATGTCGTATTTCGGTCAAAAAAACGTAGGGAAGAATAAGAAATTGCACTCATCACTTTGTAAAAACGAAGTAAAAACTCATCAAGGAATGAACTGAGAACATTGTGATACACGGTCAAGTGAGTCCTGGTGACCATGCGTGAAAGGCCGTAAAAAGGCATTTCATTCGCAAATTTGGGAGGCAACGGATCAGCAACGGAACTCCAAAGAACGCCGCTTCTTGTGTTGGACTTGGGTGAAAAATTGCCACGAGGTCAGCTTCGGCTGATTTCATACGTTCGCTGAGAAGTTCAATACATTCTCCAGGCATATCATTCAGTGATAGGCAGCGCTCAGAATTTCGCGACTGAGTTGGATGCTGCCTTCAGCATAAGCAATCCTTGCTCGGGATAAGCTGATGTGTTATATTAACTCGATACTAACAGTTAGCCTCTGTCCTTGAAGGTTGATGGAGGCGAACTCTTCATTGTGTCAGTTAGTCTGTCTTCCCACTTATCTGCTCACAAGTCAGCTACGAGTGTCACATTCGCCGCACGTTGAACTGAAATCAGGATGTTTACAATCCGTTGTGGTTGTCGAACAAATTCCCCCATATTTTCATACCGTCTTCCCTTCCGGTATGTTCTCCGGTTAGCATGCATCTAAAACATAATTAGTATCTAGTACAACAACAGGTGACCTGACTTCAGACTGACTTTCAACGTTGAATTGTCTGTCGTCCAGATTCAAACTGGTTATCATTCGGTTTCCAAAATGACAACGTTCCCAATTTCCGGCCCTAAGTTGCCTCGAAAGTAACTATAGGAGTCCGTAACGCACTCCCTGGATGTCTCCTATCGGTTTCTGAGGCCGTGGTTGATATCTCCCTCATTCCAGTTCATTTGGTACAACCAATAACCTTGCACCAACTTGCTCCGGTTTTGGTTACTATCTCACAGCACCATCCGTTCAAATAGAAGTACGAGGAATAGTGAAAAATGATGGCTAAATAGAAAGTTGAGAAACTACTCTTCGTGTACCACCTGT
This sequence comes from Fasciolopsis buskii, assembly GCA_008360955.1. Lineage (NCBI taxonomy): Eukaryota > Metazoa > Platyhelminthes > Trematoda > Plagiorchiida > Fasciolidae > Fasciolopsis > Fasciolopsis buskii. Next base: position 14,962 of record LUCM01006923.1, read on the forward strand.
GGTTGAGCAGAAATCCGAATTTCTCCACCTTCCCTATACTGATCGACAAAGATCGGTCAACCCGGCCGTTCGCCCTCACAGTTTTGTGAAAACAATCCCCCCATGAAGAAGAACTGCGTAGTACTTTGCCAACAGACACAGAGTGACGGTCACTTGGGAGGGTTTGCGGAGGCACTGAGGTATGTATCGTCGGTCAAGCTGGCGGTCGTGGTCATACAATTGGTCTTATTCTTAATTGTTGTTTTCCCTCCTCAGGTAGATACACTTGCAGTTAGCTCATACGGTCTTGTGGCGTTTTCTGTCCTATCGGCTTAACTCACAACAACCTTCAACTCACCTCAAGACGCACATTTGAGTGCTACAGTTCAGCCATCTGCGACGGCTTCCGCCATTTCCAATCCTTGGAACGATTACTGTCTTGCTTCGACCTGTGAGCGACAACCAGATGTCATGCCGACCCCGCAGATTCTTTTAGTTGTTGAATATCATTTTAACCTGTGTACGTGGAAACATTCCATCCGATATACATCCGCCTAGTGAGATCCAACTATCCAAGTGCCCAAACCTATTTACTTCACCTAATTCTTCCTGTGCAACAACAGGGTTCGATTTCAAGCAATTCCAGTCTCGCAACATCATTTACGCCTGTAAAACTGCATAGATACATCTTTCGCCTGTTCTAGATAACTGTCCGAAAAAAACCGGGAAAGTCTTCTCCAATTCTTTGCAGATAATCATTTATTGGTATCCAGTACGAATTTCCGACACAGTTCGCGTCGCACTGTGACATGGCGCTCTAGCTCAACAGGTACTTTGAGTCAGATTGACCATATCGCAGTTAGCTACCGTTGGCGCGGTTCTGTCCAGAAACGTAGATCGTACTGGACCACGTGCGTCGAATCGGACCATGCGTTAGTTTTAATGCGATTTTTGCTGCAGCTCAACGACCATTGACGCAGGCCACAAACCCGATTGGCTGTCGGCCGTCTGTCTGATTCGGCTGTTCGCAACAGCTGTGAACAGAAACTATCCAAGGGACTAAGGACTGCGACCAGTACAAATGTAGANATCAGTGGGATCAAATTAAGCAGGCTATGCATTTGGCAGCAAATTTCGCCTGCGGTCCCAGACCTAGCATTCATCAAAAACACTGGATTTCGCAAGCGTCGCTAAATCTAATGGAGCAAAAACGCGAGCTGCCTAACTGCAAGGAAATGAATAAGATTCGTCGGCAGTTGCAGCGTCAGTTGACGATAAGCCTTAGGAATGACAGCGAAAACTGGTGGGTTAAGGTAGCCGAAGAGATGGAAGTAGCGGCCGCTTCAAAGACTGTTTAAGCTTATACGCGACAGCGGTGGGCGGCGAACTCCGGTTAGTGAAGTCGTGTGCAATAAAAATGGAGAGTTCGCCCATGGTAGACAAGAAAGACTAGACCGTTGGGCAGAGCATTTCAAGGATCAGTTTAGCTGGCCATACGCTATCGTATCTAGTCCGACGTCTGGAGCTGTGAATCCTCGGGAGGTGTCACTTGATCCCCCAACGGAAGTGGAAGTGGAGTCGAATATTCGGCTTCTGAAGAGGGGAAAAGCTGCCAGTCCCGATGAACTTCCCCCAGTTCTTTTCAAATCGGGTAGAGAAGTGCTGAGGAAATCACTTACTTCCTTGCTTCGTGATACTTGGAACGAGGAGCGTATCCCGCTATCGTATCGTGGGGTGAGTCACTGATTGTACCCATCTTCAAGAAGGGTACACGGAGTGGCTGCAGCAATCGTCCTGGGACTAGTTTAATTCCGATAGTTGGTAAGGTGTTAGCTTCGGTAATGCTGTGCCGTTTGACACCGATCCGCGAGAGTAATATCCGCGAACAACAGGCCGGATTTCGAACAGGTCGCGGTTGCATCAACCAAATATTCACTCTTCGACAGATACTCGAAACGCGCCACACGCACCGCCGCCCTACGATCGTAGTCTTCCTCGACTTGAAAGGTGCTTTCGACTCCGTGGATCGACCGGCACTACTCAGTGCTCTCCACCGGAAGGGTATGCCAACGAAGTTTGTGGACCTGTTGCGAGCATTGTACTCGCATACCTATGGTCGCGTTAGGGTATACGGTGAACTGTCACGTTCATCCAAAACAACTAGTGGCGTTCGACAAGGGTGTCCCATCTCTCCATTCTTGTTCAACTTCGTCATGGACGAGGTGATGGAAGATGCTTCCGGAGGTCTCCGGGATGTAGGAATCAAACTGGGAGGTGGAGGGAAGCTATGCGAACTAGATTACGCAGACGACGTCGTATGCCTGTTCGAGTCTGCGGACCATGCACAACGGGCACTAGATAGACTGTCGAGATCGGTTGCTCGGTTTGGCATGTTTTTTACACCTTCGAAGTGCAAAGTACTGTTACAGGACTGGACGACAGCAGCGCCGAACTTGATACTGGATGGAGAGGAAATAACAATGGTGGACCGTTTCACTTACCTTGGTAGCTGCGTGTCCAACGATGGTAGCTCGAGATTGGAGGTAAGTATGCGTATATCCAAGGCTCGTGCAGCTTACGCTGGATCGAAGCACTTGCGGCGTCGGCCTGATATTTCACTGATGTTGGAAGGTCATGTGTACTGTGCCACAGTGCGTTCAGTTTTGTTGTACGGTTGCGAGACGTGGAGTATGCGTGTGGGCGATGTTCGTCGGTTGGAGGTTTTCGACAACCGATGTTTACTTAGTATGGCTAGGATTGGATGGAGTGACCGGGTGAGTAATATTGAGGTTAGGAATCTGGTATTGGGTGCCACTTCTGAGAATAGCTTGTTTCAGCGTATGAAACTTATTAGACTACGCTGTTTGGGTTACGTGTTGCGTATGACGAACACTCGTCTACCATACCGTGCCTTATTTTGTGTTCCTCCTAAGGAATGGACGAAGCCATATGGAGGTCAACAGATGACGTGGTAACGTAGGATGAGAAAATGTACAGCGAAGTTAGGTAAAGGAGGTGTCTCACGCCTTCGTGGTTGGGGTCCGAAAGACCCGTCAACTAGCTGGCTGGAGACACTGAAGGATATGGCAGTGGACCCTGGACAGTGGCGATCGTGTTTTCACTTTCTGTCGAATCAGAATGATTGAAAGAGTGCGTTTGTATGGTTAGACCTTGTTCCGTGTGTTGGCTGCAGCAGTATCTTATCTTTTCCCGCATGTGTAGGTCCACTCCCTGTTCCCCTTGGATGTTCACTCTTTTTATATAAGCGTGTAATTCTGGGGAAAGGCAGTGGTCAGTGAGGCTTGCCTTGCTGTTTAACGCTGAACGATGATGATGATGATGCGTAGCAGTATAACACTCCTAGACTGGGCCATTGAGTATGTTGTTATGTGTTCATGGTTTGTAGAGTGGGGAGGAAAACGACTGCTAATAAAGTCCCTATTATCTCACTGAATGGTGCACCAACGAAACCTTTCTATTTTGATTCCCGTATACTAGCAGCCAAACCCGAATTCATGCTCGCGGCAGTCTTCGTTATCATCACAAAAAGCGGTGTTTTTCGGACTTACCTCTATCAATTTTCTCCAACCTCGTAGTCAAAATATTTGTGGAAATGACCCTGATATGAAGATAGTAAGTTTGATGTTTGCTCAAACACGAAACTCTCTGATTTAGATTACGTAAACGGCATTGCGCTATTAAAGGAAAATCCAAGTTAGTTTCAACTTTTTTCGATCGTCTGAACAATAGTGTAGTTGATTGGGACGTTTGCACCTTCCAAGTGTGAAATGCTGTTGAAACGGATCGAAGCATTAGGTGAGGCAGACTGATTCAGTTACTTGGGAAGTTGCATCACACAACGATATTTGGTTATGGATCAAAGGTCAAGTGTACACAGCAGCACTAGAGTCGGTTCTGTTGTATTGTTCAGAAATGTGACCGCTGAGAGCAGGTGTGCAAAGCATTTCGATGTTTTAATACCAAGGTCTTTATAATGCTGGCAGAGTATGACGAGAGAATTTCGTCAGGAACTCTGAGGTTAGGCGTAAGGTACTAGGTAGTATGGTTCGACTTTTAGAAGAGACTGAGTGTGAACAGATTAAGTTGTTTGGAACACGTTTTCGTGCATGCCGACAGAGCGTCAGTCTCGCAGTAGGCCGCTATCTGAAGGAGTTAGTTGTTGAAAGATGAGTCGAGAACATAGCAAAAATATATGAAAACAATCGGCGATTCGAGGTCCATCAGGTTTTACAAGTTGATGGTTGGATGCTTTATGCGATATGAAATTCTTTTATTTGAAATATTTGCTCTTATTATTTTGCAGTTAGTTTCCTACCGTTTCTCGTTTTCTCTCTTGAATAGACTTTTTGAGAGATGGAAACATCGACGTTAGGTTAGTGGTTGTAATAACAAGCTGAAGATGCGAGTGTGTCAGCGAATTGATCCAGAGTTAACGGTTGTCTAGACCGTTTGTGAAACGACCTAAAGGTGATCGGATTTGACTCCCCAGGATGCATAATTTTCTTACCAAATCACTGCAAATTACCAGCGATGCGTTTGATGTCGCATCAGGCGTCATTCGCCTGTTATGGTATCATTTCGATTCCGGCCACTAAGATGAACAAATCTGGTTGCTGTGTTCGCAAATGGTTGAACGCCCAGTCTTTCCTTTTCACATAGGTTTTGATATGTAACAACTAAACTTCATTTTTTTCAGTAAACATGTCGTTTACGTGAATGTCGTCCCGTGAAGTTCGCGAAAATCGTGAAACCATTGGCCTCGTTGTCAGTTCACAGTCGAGACTAGTTAACTTCCATTCCGGTTGGTAAACGTGTGTATACAGCTAATCAAAGTGGGACGCATCTACCGTTTTATTCTTTTCCGTTGCAGATGCCCGAGGATGCGGTAGAAAATCTAAAAACAACAGTCGTCAAACCTATTGTTTACGGAAATGTTTCGCGTTACCTGGGCAAAAAGCGCGAGGAAGACGGCCGAACGCATCAGTGGACTGCTTTCCTCCGGCCTTACAATACAAATGAGGATATGTCTTCTTTCATCAAACGTGTTCAGTTCAAGCTTCATGAGAGCTATGCAAATCCCGTTCGCATTGTAAATAAGCCCCCTTATGAGTTGACCGAGACTGGTTGGGGTGAATTTGATATAACTATCAAAGTGATATTTACTGATCCGAACGAGAAGCCTCTAGTGATCACGCATCTGATCAAGTTATTTCATTGTGATCATGAGATAATGATGGGGCACAAAAGCTTGGTTCGTGAGATTTATGATGAGATGGTTTTTGTGGATCCATCCCCCTCATTCTATCGAGCCTTGATGAGCCGCTCGTTGCATCACGGCCCGGTTGTACCCCATGAAACTGACTTCAAAGAAGCTAAACGCCACGCGCTTGTTACTCTACAGGATTTGGATCGCAAAGTCACGCAAGCTATCAATGTGTATAGAGAACAACTAAATCTGAAAAAAGACATAATTGAAGAAGTGCGATCCGCTATTACTGAACTGGAAAGTGTCACAACTTTAGGGACAATGTGATTTCCCCTGGCAACTTGAGTTTTGTGATGTAGATTTGCGGACGTTTACTCATAAACGACCAGTTATTGTGTATTTAACATGAGTCCCCCGAAAACAATTTGAATTAGTAGTCAAAGCCCTTCACATGATATCGATTACTAACTTTGTAAATACGACTCCCATGACTTTTCATTTTAACAGTAGTACTAACCGAACTCAACCATGTTTTAATAAACTTTCGCTTGTCATAAAATCACTGCATTTCGGGGTACGGGCATGTTAGGAGCACCCACTAAAGGAGGTAATAGCCAAGAACGTGAAAATTTGAATCAAATACGGTCTCAGTAGGTCAATTTTGGTATTGCGCTAGGCGACAATGAACTGCATTCGACCACCGAAGTGACCAATAACGTTGAAATTCATACCTCTGACCATCAAAACCTGATTCATCAGACTGTTACCGACCAAACTGACTTCCGATTGTATTTTTCCACATCCTTTTCACTGATCGCAGCCATCGCTACATTGTTAATGCTTCGTCTTGTTGTTCGAACTAGAGACTTTGTCTCTGTTGTGACACTCCTGTTAATTGAGCATCATTTTCTCGCTGCGCGTGGTTGTTAGGTTGTGAGTTGATCTCACCGTCGTTTCTTTAAATCATTCTAAGTGTCAATGTAACCGTTTCCAGAGTACAGAACTGGGTCTCATTCCCTAATCGACTCTGCAACGTGGTCACCCCATTAAGTTAGAGGCTACTCACACCAAAAACACTTACTCTCTTGTCAGCAAGCGGTGAACCCTCCAGGGTCATACCCAACATTGTAAAGCCACCGACCATTTCCCCAGACTTTATTACATGGTTGTGCACGACTGCATTTGATGGGGTATATCCTATAGCTGCTAGACGAAGAGGAGAATCGGTAACCACGGTCCTGAAAGTGAGAGTGCATCAAACTACGTAAGATTCTAGTAGGCCAGGCGTGGAACTAGGTCGGACGAAAGCGAATCACCAGCTACCGCCCAGGGGATCTGGGATTCAATCCTCTGGCCTAAAGCCATTCGTTGGCTTACATGCATGGCACTTTACAATGTATCTCTATTGACAGGTTTTAAATAAAATTGATCTCCGGGCTGGATTTACGCTATTCCATTTGCGACGACGGTTGTTGTGAGCTCGTTTTATGACTTTCGAACACCGTTTTGTGGATATGCGGCCGCGTCAAGTGAGTTGTAGTAGAAGTCCAGATTGTCTCGTGGTTTAGTTCCCTTTCAGTTGAACCATGCTCACGAAGGGCAAGCAACGATGGATAGACAAATACCATCTTTGTAATGGTGTCTTAATGGCCACGGGATGGTGGTGGGCACGGTAAATTTACGGTTTGAATTGTGTAATCGCTGAGGCTCATCGACTCCGGGGAGATTGAAGCATTATCTTCATTATCGAAGCCACTCTACCAGATAGGGCAATATCGACCGAAATGATGTGGCGTTCTACGACCAAATTGTTCCACTTATTCATTCAGATTACACTGCATGTTGTTCGCGACGACTCATTAGCTTGATTACTTAAAGGAAAATCCCACCATGGATTGTCCAGTACTAGCACGGGAGTGGTCAAGGTCCTGCCTACGAAGAAGACCGCTAAAAGACAATATGTACTTGCTTCCAAAGTCCACTGGTATTTTCGTCGAAGACTGTCATATCATCAAACAGGAGAGCGTGTATAACCTTACGGAATCCAAGTTCAAGGCACTTCTCCCTGAAGCGCTGTTTCTTGGTTGAAATGCTCCTGTTCACGTTGGAAATGAGAAATGTCCAGTAAATTTTCGAATCCCTTGCAAGAACTTGCTAAGATAAACGTCTGAGCTGACACCCGGTCCGACAAGCTTGAAATTTCTGAAATTGAGATGCTGCCTGCTTAGTCGTCGGCTGGGACGTAGTCGAAGTTTTCTAGAGTGAATGAACACTGATAAATCAAGATCGCAGTGCGATTATAAATCATTAATAGGATAGGCGAATAACCTGGCATTGGAGTAGACCGGATCGCGAATGCAGTTCTACTCAGGTGATTTACATTCACTGTATTGAGTTGCAAGTTTATTTCCTTTCTGCGTCATGTTTACCGAGTATGGGGAGTCGAACTTATAGAGACCATTATTCCCCAGGCAGTTCGTGTATTCTCGGCTTACAAGACCACACATGAATGTCCCTTTCCAGTAGATCAGACAAATAACACCATGAATATAGTTAGTTAATTTTCAGTACCTCCAAAATGGCTTAAGAGAGACGGCTTCCATGCCTCCATGATCCAACGAGCTATACAGGATAGCGTATCTCAAGCCGAAGATCGAATCATGCCTGGAAGGTCAATGGGTAAAACTACAAGGGAAGACGCAGGCAGCTACAAATTTGGAACGCACCACTTGGAGGACCGAACAATCTTGAAACGAAAAAGACATGTCAAGATATTTTCTTTGCACTTCAGGAAACGAAGCAGCTCAAGCTGTGGGTCAGCATGATGTAGGAATAATCTCGAGTGAGAAGGCTGAGGCAGCCCTTCTAGGCTGGATCCCAGTCAACAGTCGCTTGTGTGCCATGAAACTGCAGGGAACAGTCGGCGTCCGAAAGCTTAGTAGTGTTAAGCGTCATTTATTGTTATCTCGGTATACGCTCCAACAGACTGCAGCACTGATATGGAGAAAGACGAATTTTACGATAACCTCGTCACTCTTGTTCGGAAGAGCAAACGCTCTGACATTGTAGTGGTAGCAGGTGACTTTATTGCACAAGCTGGAAAACTTAGTGCATCGGAGTCCTGCTTAGGCGGGCGATGCCCCTTGCCTGCACAGCGAACAGACAACGGAGAAAAACTTCTCCAGTTCTGTGCAGACAATCATTTTTCCTATCTAGTACGAATTTCCGACACAGTTCGCGTCGCACAACGACGTGGCGTTCCAACTCGACAGGTACACTGAGTCAGATTAACCATATCGCAGTTAGCTACCGTTGGCGCGGTTCTGTCCAGAAACGTAGATCGTACTGGACCACGT
>LUCM01006923.1:24347-37593 GCA_008360955.1 Fasciolopsis buskii
CAATCATCGTGGGATTAGTTTAATTCCGATAGTTACTAAGGTGTTAGCTTCGATAATGCTGCGCCGTTTGACACCGATTCGCGAGAGTAATATCCGCGAACAACAGGCCGGATTTTGAACAGGTCGCGGTTGCATCAACCAAATATTCACTCTTCGACAGATACTCGAAACGCGCCACACGCACCGCCGCCCTACGATCGTAGTCTTCCTCGACTTGAAAGGTGCTTTCGACTCCGTGGATCGACCGGCACTACTCAGTGCTCTCCACCGGAAGGGTATGCCAACGAAGTTTGTGGACCTGTTGCGAGCATTGTACTCGCATACCTATGGTCGCGTTAGGGTATACGGTGAACTGTCACGTTCATTCGAAACGACTAGTGGCGTTCGACTAGGGTGTCCCGTCTCTCCATTCTTGTTCAATTTCGTCATGGACGAGGTGATGGAAGATGCTTTAGGATTTCTTCGGGATATAGGAGTCGAACTGGGAAGTGGAGGGAAGCTATGTGACCTAGATCACGCAGACGGCGTCGTGTGCCTGTTCGAGTCTGCAGACCATGCACAACGGGCACCAGACAGACCGTCGAGGTTGCTCGCTCAGTTCGGCATGTGCTTTACACCTTCAAAGTGCTGTTACAGGACTGGACGACAGCAGCGCCGAACTTGATATTGGATGAAAAGGAAATAACGACTATGGACCGTTTCACCTACCTTGATAGCTGCGCTTCCAATGATGGTAGCTCGGGATTGGAGGTAAGTATGCGTATATCCAAGGCTCGTGCAGCTTACGCTGGATCGAAGCACTTGCGGCGTCGGCCTGATATTTCACTGAAGTTGGAAGGTCATGTGTACTGTGCCGCAGTGCGTTCAGTTCTGTTGTACGGTTGCGAGACGTGGAGTATGCGTGTGGGCGATGTTTTCGATCAGTGGGTGAGTGACGTGGAGGTCAGGAATCTAGTATTAGGTCCTAATTCGGAGAATAGCTTATCTCGAAGATCGAATCTAGACTACGTTTGTTGATTTATGTGTTGTGTATTGTGAACACTTGTCTACCACATCGTGCCTTATTTTGCGTTTCTCTCATGGAGTGAGAAGAGCCTTGTGAAATTCAGCAGATGACGTGGTAACGTAGGATGAGAAAATGTACAGCGAACTTAGGTAAAGTGGGTGTTTCACGTCTTCATGGTTGGGGTCCAAGAGACTCGTCAACTTGCTGTCTGGAGAAATTGGAGATTATGGCAGTGAACCGTGGTGGCGATGTTGACATTGTCTGTCGAACGAGAGTGATTGAGAAAGTGCGCTTTTGCAGTTAGAATATGTTCAGTGTGTTGGCTACTGCAGCATTCTTATCTCTTCCCGCCTTGCGTGGGTTTACTCCTTGTTCCCCTGCATATCTACTCTTTCTATGGGAAAGTATAATTTTGGAGAAAACGCAGCGGTCAGTGGGTCTTGCCCTGTTGCTTAACGCCGGACGGTGACTGTGATACAAGATGCGTCACGGATCAGTTAGTTAAAGAGCTCTTCCAAAAATTCCAAAGGCCACTCTCGTAACGCTAGCGTACACAGACCCTAATTTAGCATGCACGTTGCACCCGTACTCGGTAAGGAGACAGGCGAATGCATCATTCCAAAGAAACCCAGATTCCGTCAAGGTTAAAGAATCGGTCTGAAACTGGAGTAGAACGACACCCTTAACCTCTCACCTTAACAAGCATGCAGCGAATCTGACTCCGACCATACGACCTTGGAAGTGAAATTCGCAGTTCATTGAAGAGTGCGCCATTATGGGCAAGCTCAAGGGAGACCAGTTGAATTTGGAAAATCCTAGATGACTTAGATTTGGTGGACCATCAAACATGGTAAATTCAGTTTTCAATTGGCCAGATAGATTCGCTAAGTTCGACTGCGCTAATCGCCACCAATCACGGGCTCATGAAAATAAGTTCCTGCAAAATCGGCATGCAGACGGACCAGGTGAAATTAATTGAGCTCATCGAAAGTCTAGGTATTGGCAAGGATGCTAAGGGAACGGAGTGCAAACTGTTCATTTATTCAATGTTCCTTATGGAAGTCGGATTAGTCATTTCATTTCCAGACTAACTCTATGGTCCTAACGTTGAATGACAAAGGCCGAAGGCGGCCAAGTGGATTGAGCATCTGTCGCCGAAAGAGTCAGAAATTCGAACCCTAGATCTGTCGATCACTTTGGTGGCATACGATAACTTGGCGACCCCGGATCGTTGCCATACCTGACTTCATCTAGTTCGGCGTTTAGAATCAAGGATGCCGGGCCCCCATCCCCCCGTGTAGTGGGCCCCAGTGGATGCGGAACATGTCTTTCACTGTACCCATGATTCCGGTATGTCACAGAAAATGCTGGTGTCGCTAAACGCGTCTAGTTGCAGTTCGGGTATTGGTTGAAAGTTGAGACTAGGTGGCCAGGGCATGAAATGAGAAAATGCGTGTACGGTTCAGTTCAGTTTGTACAACCCTTAGCCTTGCACCAGCGTGCTTTTTTGGTTGCACGGGATAATAGTGAAAGGAAGACCGTAAAACCGTAAGTCAGAAGAACTGTGCAGAAGGATACATTCTCATTAGATGAGCACGACTGAATGCGGCATTCAGTAAGGTCATCTGACGTCTAACTGTTGTGTGCGAGTTACCTCACGAACTCTAACTCTGTAATTTCATTACCTTCACCAACATTCGCGGGCTGAACTGAAACATTGATTCTGTTCTCCAGTCTCCAAGCGGGGACTCTTGGTCTACTTTCGGCCGAAACTCATCTCCCCTTTGTCAAATAACGCACAATTTCAATTTCCCAGTTACATCTTTCATCCTTCTTTTGTTCCCAAAGCAGATGTTTGTGCATTTGCTCACCATTCAGCTGCCGCCTGCCAGGAACAGAATATTGATTTTCCTAATGGAGAATTTCAATTCGTGGTTAAAACCCCAATTCCCCTTCTCCACTCATTACTTTTGCATTGTTTATCGTTGCACTAACAGTGCCGACACTTCCTTTTTTAGGTACTATCTTAGCAGATCTCAACGTTCACAGCCGCGAATGGCTGGTAAACTCCTCTGGCACTTCGATCATGGGGGGCGAAGCCGAACAATTCGCTGTGGTCAACAATCAGTCTCAGCTGATTGGCCTCCCCACGCATATACACGGTGGAATCGGCGACCGTGTTCATACTCTTGATCTTATCTTTACTTCAATCCCTTCACTCTACCCAAATATTTGTATTCTGTTCCCCGCTCATCGGACCATTGTGTTGTTTCAGCTCCTGTCAACTCCACTACCCTGAAGATACGTTTAGCGCTTCAATTCATCCGACTGTGATGGTTTCCGCGACTTCTTAGCTTCCTACCCTAGGAATGACTGTCGTTTTACTTCGGACGTCTCCACGTCCATTTTTAGCTATGCGGACACTGTTCTTCAAGGCATGAATCGTCTTACTGTACACTTTTCCAAACCAAGCAAATCCGTATTCCCGAGGGGTTTAACCACGCGTGCGATCCTGTTGTACACTTGAAGCACTCGACATTTCGCCGCTCGTCCACTCCCGCCACCCCTTCGTGAAAGCTGAGTACAAGCGTTCGGAAACCATACTGAGAGCCAAAGAGTGCTTCGCCCGCCGCAAAGCAGTACGCCTATCCTTATCCGCCACCGGTAGCGGGACATCTTGGCACCTTGTCGAAGCCGCCTCTCGCGATTTCTGCCCTTCCAACTCCCCTTTCATATGTAATTCCTCTGATTTTGTTTGTGAACCACACGAGAAAGCTGAGGTTTGTCTCTGATTCCATTTTATCCCATTTTTCTACACCAACTTCCTATTGTCGCTCTTTTTCGACCTCCACCAACCACTGCGTTCTCTGAACGTTTCCAAACCACCCGGTCCGGAAGGTATTCCACCCATCGTTTCTAAAATGCCTACCTTTGAACTGCCCTCTCTTTTACATCACATCTGTCTTTCCCTCAAGCCTTTTATCTTTCTAATTTCTTAGAAACGCCGTGGTTTTTCCTATTCGTAAACGCGGCAATCCTGCTGACCCCAATAACCATAGTCCGATCTCCCTCACACTTGTTATTCCGAAATTATTTAAAACTGCCACCTTCGACCAACTGCGTTTGTTTCGCGAGCACAGAGGACTACCAAGCAATCGCCAATATGGTTTCAGATCCCGCCGTTCAGTGGGCAATTTATTGGCCCTCGTCTCAATCTTGGTCGGCTTCTCTCTACAAACATGGAGAAGCACACTTGGTTTCGCTCAACATTTCTAGGGCTTTTGATCGAGTTTCAGAGGAAAGTCTTTTATCGAAACTGCCGACGTTTAGATTCTTCCTGTCTTCTCAGTAAGCAAATCACCTCCGCTCCAGTTGATAGAGTCCTGTCCCGCCATTTCCTGTAAATGCTGGCGTTCCCCAAGGTTCAGTGCTTGTGCCCACCACAGAACAACAGAAATTATCAATGATCACAGTTGTGATGCTGATGCATACTCCTGACTGCTGAAGTTCAGCACGATTCTGCCTTGGGTGAAGGAAACAATCACTCGGGAATTTCAATCTAGCCTAGGGAGAACGACAAAACACGAAGATTATTTTACCGGTTTTCTTTTTGATCGCTAAGAAGACCTTGACGACACCGAAACTCCAGCCAAGCAATGTGGTGAAACAAAGAGACACTGGAATTCGACGGTTGGAAAGCTATTATTTTCAAAATCTTCGTTATCCAAAATGTGCTGCAGAGACCTTTGATTGAATCTGTATCTCGGTCGTTCTTTGTTCAATCACAGATGCACAAAAAGCGGAAATCGGAAACTCATTCGTCTTCTCTGTGTTTTACTATCCCTTTAGCTATTAGATCCGGGATTTCAACAGCCATCCAAGGACCGAGGCCAAGAGCAATAGCATGTGCAATACCGAACTTCGGGACATTGCGACTCCACAAAGGTTTGAAGTGGTCCGTCAGACAGATTTTTCCACCACGATACATTTTTGCCGTCTTTCCATCCAGTTCAGGAAGCGCTAATTCTGGGTTAGTGCTAGGGTATGATACTGGAATGTCGAAATTCAGGTCGAATTCATACTTTTTCATGTCTTGTATATACCTGAAAGAACGAAGTACTAAGAAACTTTCCCAGAACAGGTGATACTTACCAACACTTTCCGTACCATCGCGTGCCGTTCGAATTGGATTCAACCCGGAACCAATCATTATCAGATTCTTTGTTATTTTCGACATATTTAATTAGCGCAAGATATTCCTCTTTTAATCTCTGGATCCATAAATCACCGTCCCTCGGGCCCGCACGAGTTTTTAACAAGGGAATTGCGGCCAGTGTTTTTTTAGTAGCTTCATCAACCATTTTTTAGAGCTGGAAGTGAAAACAGAAAAAAGCGAATATTCCCCCGCTACTGGTAATTCGGAACCATTATAAATGTGTATATAAATTAAGGGCAGAGCATGTGACATCGGAGCCATGGCGAACGACGAAAACAGTGAGAAAAGAAGTAAAAATAAATAAGGTGTGCAGTTCACGACATATGGTAGTTTATATAACCTTTAGCTCTGTCACTTGCTACCCATTGGGACCCATGATTCTTCTGTGGGCTGGATACTACCCGGCCACCAAAACCGAAGTGAAGAGCTGACTTGGAGGACCCTAGCCAAACGATCTAATTTTCACAGGAATCAAGGTCTAGCCGCTTCCCTCCAAATTGACTGCCAGAAATCAGTCAACTCGGTAGAGAACGCTGAGCACCCGTCCTCGACCCCATGCTCGGTTGGAATCGCCCCCACCATGGAGGCAGGATGGGCTTCCTCAGCAGAAGCTATTTAAGACGCAGGATTATTTGGGAAAAGTTGGAGAGGCATTGGGGATGAGTAACCGACTCGAAGCCTGAGATACCAACCGCCACCTTGGAAAAATTAACCGCTGGTCGGTCGACTGAGCAAAAGAAGCCTTTCATATCCAGAAGAACTGCAACTGTCGTGAGACTGTGTGCGACGCGTTTCCAGTAGGCGGCGAAGGGTAGAATTCTGACGGATCCAACCTCGACCTGGGCGAAACCCTGTTTGATGCTGACGAACGTTATCCCCGAAAACTGGCGCAGCGTTATCAAAACAACCGTAGGCACCATCAGAATTAAGCTGACCCAAAGATAACTGCCACAGTCATTGTATCCTGCTTGTACAAGGGTGCAATCAGTAAATTGCCCCAATTTAGTTCAGTTCAGTTTGTGCAACCATTAATTTCGCACCATCGGGTTGCTACCTCAGCACCAACTAAAAAGAAAAAAAAGACCGACTGCAAAATAATAGGTTAAACAATTCTACAAAAGGGAGAAGATTTCGAATGGAAGAACGCCACTGGCTGTGACATTGAGACATATCATCCAGTCTCTAATTATAACATGAGAAAATCTCGTAGACCCCAACCCACTATTACTGGACCTACACGAGCCAGCTCACTGGATAAAGTTCGTTCTTCCCATGTCATCGACTGGCCACCTCGACCCATCTTCCAACCACTGCTTGCTTTGAATAACGCATTCAGCGAGGCAGTCCTTCTAAGGACATTCACAAAACGTATTTGGAAGGTGGAATTATAGGGTTCAGTACACTATGCCTAATCTCTGAGTTACTTACAAAATTGTCCGACCATATTCTACCAATACTAAAAAGACAGTGGTGTTCAAACACCGAAAGTTGTGTAACAGCATTTTAAACTTCCCAGGTGCAAGAAGTTAACTAAACATGAATTTGAAAACCTTTGTTGGTAGCAGCTCAGGTTGTTGGTTTTTGTGAGATTCTGATCGCTAGGCTTGGTGTTTAGATCGTACAACTTTCATCGCCAGTCAGGATGATATCGTCGGTGTACTAACATTGAATTACACATAAAAGACCGTTGACTGAACGGTTCACGTTTAGCTCACACTCAAAGCAATCCCAAAGCCAGTTTGCCCATGAGGGCTCGAAGTCGGACCATCTGAGACCCGAAGAATGAGGTTGTATCTGTTCAAGAAAGGGTGATTATGGGGAGTGAAATTTTATACAGGCATTTCGGAGATGGCATACACTCATCATGTTGTGGTCGGTGACCATTCTAGGGTTTTTGGTGCCGCAGATTTTATTTCTGCTATTGATTTCTCGAAAGAACTTTCCCTTTTCTCAGTATTTTGAGATTGACGTTACTTTAAATATTGCGCGGTTGAATATTTTTAGGTCCGCGAAAAGATTCGTAAAAACTCGTTCTGTGATTGGCTATTCCACATATCGATCAAGGCCACCTAACAAAACTATATAAACGATAGAGTTCACTTGAATTCTGACTTGCACTGGTGGGTCACCAATAAACGCGCGGCAGTACCCTGTGTTCGTCTTCTCTCTTCCGCTAGCGGACTGGGTTAACTGTTAGTATTTCGCGCCGCTCACTGTTCCGTGTGGCTGCTCGTTCAAGGGAGCAGCAGTTCCGTCCCATTTGTTGAGTCTTGTGCCCGAACTTTTGTCTCCAACCTCTGTGTGTGTTCGCGTCCTACTAGACCACAGGCTGTGTGCTCCTGTGGTATCATGCGCTGCTAGTACTTGTGTCTTGTGCTTCAGTGTGTGCATAGATCAACCAAACTCGGCAACATAACAAATCTGGCGACGGAGATGGGATAACAACACATCAACACTGCTTTTCTAGGAGTCACGGCTGTGCCGTCTGGAAACCTTTTTAGAGACTCACTCGGTGGTACTTGATTACTGGTGCTATTAGAAACAATCCAGCCATTCGGAATATATTCATCACACGACGTACACTTCTTTATGTACTGGCTTTACTGTCATTAACCCCAGACCCCAAGCAGTTATCCAAAAAGATTGTCACTAAACTGAGATCCTCCCTCCCGCTTCATGCGATGGGCTTCTCTCTAGTTGTTCTATTATTTTCTTCTTAATCGTGATTTCTGTGGTGCGTTTTCATTTAATACGTTTTTCGTGTCATTTTGTATTCACTTGCTTGTTAGTACTTTTGGATGGTCTCGTCTTAACACCTACGGCATGGATTTTTTCTGTAACCCTAAAATTAACTTTAACCATTTCATTCATAGGCCTTTTCAACTGCAGTAGCATTTAGTCGGTTCTGCAGTATTCAGAAACATAAGTCTGGTAGGGCAATAGTGGCCGCAGATCCGGCCTGCTGTTCGCGGATATCACTCTCGCGAATCGGTGTTAAACGGCGCAGCATCATCAAAGCTAACATCTTAGCGACTATCGGAAACAAACGAACCCTACGATAACTGCTACGGTCACTGCGTGTGCCCTCCTTGAATCAGGGACCCGCCCCAAGATAACGGAATACGTTCCCTGCTCCAAACATCACGAAGCAAGATCAGATTTTATCAGAGCTTCTCCTCCCAGTTAGAAGAGAACCGGGGGAAGGTCGTCGGGACCTGCTGCTTCTCCCCTCTCCAGAAGTCGAATATTTGACTCCACTTCGAATTCCGCTGGAGGGTCGACAGACATATCCCAAGGATTCTCAGCTGCAGACGTCGGACTAAATACGTTGGCGTGTGGCTAGCTGACGTGATCTTAAAATGCTCTGCCCAACGGTCCAGCCTTTGTTGTTTACCATGTATAAGCTCTCCATTCTTATCGCACACGACTTCACCAACCAAAGTTCGCCACCCACCGCTGTCGCGCATAAGCTTAAACAGTCTTTGACTGTTACCTGAAGCGGCCGCTACTTCCATCTCTTCGGCTACCTTAATCCACCAGTTCTCACAGTCATTCTTAAGGTTTGTAGTCAACTGACGCTGCAACTGTCGACGCATCTTATTCACCTCCTTGCAGTTAGGAAGCTGGCGTTTAGCTCCATTAGACCCAACGACCCTTCCGAGATCAATGTTTTTGTTGAACGGTAGATCTAGGACCACAGACGAAATCTGCTGCCAAATGCATCGCCTGCTTGACGTGATCCTATTGCTCGTATACACTGCCGCTCGTCGGAGTTCTTAGTTCCTCGGATATTTTCTGTTCGTTGCTGTGTCGAATAACCGAATCACAGACGATCGACAGCCAATCGGGCTTGTGGCTTGCGTCAATGGCCGCTGGGCTGAAGCAAAAAGAAGCATTAAAACTAATCTATGGTCCGATTCGACGTACGCCGTCCAGTAGGACCAACAGTTCCGGACAGAACCGCGCTAACGGTCGCTTACTGAAATATGGTCAACTCGGACTACTTGCCAAGTTAGAGCGCCATGTCGCCGTGCGACGCGAACTGTGTCGGAAACTTGTACTAGGTAGGAATACTTCAAGTAGGAATGCCCTACGTGGGCTTTTCATTCCTTCAGGCGAACAAATCAAATCCAAGTTTGCCCCCGTGACCTTTCACGCAACAATCTTATTCTTTGGAAATCCCTTTCGCTTGCATCTACCTGTTTCTCTTTTGAACCCCTGCTCAATGACAATGTCAAACTCTTCACAGAGATGGCCAACGCTATCCTTGATATTTGCTGCCCCTCAGAAACACTATTCGTCTCAAATGGCCGTATTTCTACCCAAAAACTGAAATCTCTAAGATGCAAGGAGCACTTCTACAAATCCCGTAATAACTCAAGCCGTTTCGAACAACGATGATTTTCAAAGTTTTTCCAAAAACCTATCTTCCGTTCACGATTACTATGCACGATGTAATTTAAATCTCAACATATCTAAATGTTTAGAATGTGTTCTCTCCCTCGGTCGGCCTACCAATCCGAAACGTCTTTCATCAAATCAAAAACCCTTACCAGCGTTGATTCTGTGAAGTATCTAGGAGTTATTATTGATAAAAATCTGTAATGGACTACTCACATTTCTACCGGTGTAAATTGTCGCCGACGGTTGTCATTTTAAATCAGGAAGCTTCGACACTACAGGGTGAAACAAAGCACCACCTCCCGATTGGTATATTCGTGTTTTTTTCAATCTTTCTTCACTGTTCTTCGGTCTTTTTTTCCAGGTTTACTTGAAAAAGACTTTGAAATTCTTCGCCGGGGACTATTAATTATTAGCCGGACGTCCTTCATAGCACTAACTAAAATCTATGTGATCACCACTTATCAGCATGTGAGAAATTTGCTCACAAAATTCTTTCTGATCCCAGGCATCCTCTGCACAACAATCTTTCAAAGCGCCGTTCTCATATTTCGACACGATCCCATTTTCCTTCCATATCCTCCAGAATCAATAATTATAGGAACTCCACTGTCCCATATTAAGCACGAATTTTGACAAACCGTGACCGGGTTTCAGCCGAATTCCTGAGCAACTTGTCCTAATGCGTTATGGTTATTCCTGGATGAGTGTTTTTATAATCTTTACGAGGCGATGAGTGTATTTTTACTCTATTTAGTAATGTCTTTTTCCCCCTATTTTACTTTTTACCCTCAAATTTTTTGACTGAAATGAGACATTATTGATTGCACGCAAAAGTCTATACAATGCAATACAATAAACGATGGTCTGCACAAACGTAGATAGGTCCTTCCCCGTTATCTTCTCGCTCAGCGGGCAAGATGCACCGCCAACATAAACAGGACGCGGATACACTCAGTTTTCTAATTTGCGCACTTAAATCACCTGCTACCACTACAATGTCAGAGTTTTTGCTCTTTCGAACAAAGGTGACGTCGTCATCGTAAAACTCGTCTCTCCATGTCAGTGCTGCAGTCTGTTGGAGCGTATGCGTTAGCATACTTATCACTACCTACCCCGCCTGCGCCCGATGCACTGGGCAGCGCGGTCCTGATTATCCTGCGCAACGACCGATGCAGTATGGAATTATTTGCAGGCGTGTAACTCATGGGGATTGATGGACGGGTGCTGCTAGGGAGTCCAGTCGCTGAGCCGAAGAACGATTAGGGTTCTCAACCAAGGCCTTTGATTCTGACAAGAACCTGACCGCAAGACAGCGGGGTATAGCTGAGTGGAAGACCATTTACTTGGATCAATTGTTTTTCCAGTCGCTTTTCTGACTGAGCCGCTAACTCAGACCAACCCACAACTTGGAAGACCAGGAGAGTACTTCGTCAGGCCTCTACCCATTGACCTTCCAGGCATGATTGGATCTTCGGCTTAAGATAAGCTATCCTGTATAGCTCGTTGGATCATGGAGGCACACAAGCCGTTACACCACGTCAAGGTGCATTCTCGTTGTGGTCATAAATCTGAATTCCATCAGAGGTACTGGATTTTCCAGGAGTCACTGAGTCTAATGGATTAAAAACGCCAACTTCCTAACTTCTTGGACGTTAAGAAAAGGTAACATCTATGTCGTCAAGTGACCATATCCTTATAAAAAATTAAAACCGGTGATTTAAGGTGGCCGAAGAAATGAAGTAGCAACTCCCTCAGCCGACACACAAAGACTGTTTAAGCTCATACGTGATATCGGTGTGACGCGAACATCGGTTAGTGAAATGATGTGCCACAAAACTGTGCTGACTATTTGTGGGACTGTGAAGACTCGATCGCCGAGCTGAACACCTCGAGTGGCAGTTTGCCTTGTCAAGCAATAACTACTCAACAATTACGAATCCTTTGCAAATGTCCCTTGGCTCGAAATCCCGAACATCTAACTGTTCCAACAGAGAAAATAGGCCGAAGATCGAGTTTGCGAACCACACAAGAAAGCTGAGGATTCATCATCGCCATAATGGTTCAGCGTTCAACAACAAAGCAAACCCCAGCTTTTTCTCAGAAAGCCACCTTCACATAAAATGAATATGCTGCGGTAATAAGGAATGAACCCACACCATGCGGGAAAAGATAAGAATGCTGCAGTGGCCAAGACACTGAACAGTCTAACTGTAAAAATGCAATTTCTCAATCATTTTGACAAGACAGTAAATGATATCATGACCGCCATTACTTACCGTTCGCCGACATGGCCTTCAGTATCTCTGGCGTGCTCGTTGATGGGTCTTTCGGAACCCGAACACGAAGAAGTGAGACACCTTCCCACATCATCTACTGACCTCCACATGCCTTCTTCCACTCAATAGGAGGGATGCGAGTTAGGGAATGGTATGGTAGACGGGTATCGCTATAAGCAACACGTGACCATCGAGTGATTCTCGCAAGTCCGAGCTTCAGACTCTCCAGTTCGCGGCACGCCACCAGACGCTCGCCATTATTGAGTCAACAGTGGACCCAAATCGACCACATCTCTACTAGCTATAAATGGCCGTCTGCACCCAAGACTACCGGTCGTAATGGAGCACTCTTCTAGACTCCGACCAAGCGTTAGTATGTAGTAAGCTGTCCATGTGCTTTGGCGGGTGCTGAAGATGCACGGTGCAGCGTTTGTTTGGTTGCAGCAAGCTGTCTGATCCAAATCGCCTATCGATCTTTCGAAGAGCACTGGTTGAAAAACTAGGATTGCCCTCACTTTACAATATCACTAAACGCTGGTCCCTTATCAAGAATGACTTGCACTCTGCTGGCATAGTCAGTTGTGGCTCGATCCGTCGCGTTGTGACACCCTGGATTTAAAGTGGGTCTCTGAGCCTTCTTGACTCACGCTAGTCCATACCGGTTGGTATAAAGGTAATGATGCACGACTCGTGACTAGACGTGAGCGAAATCCAAGTTTGCAGAGGGATCGGGAAATCTGGTGGTCTCAACGAGATTTCGAGTTGGCACCTACTTCCGCTACGGGAAACTTCTGCATGCTGTTTCATCTCATGCGAGCTGCCGTTATCATCATCATCATCATCGTTCAGCGTTAAACAGCAAGGAAAGCCTCACTGACCGCTGCGTTTTTCCCCACAGTTACACGTTTACATAAAAACAGTGAATATCCAAGGGAACAGGGAGTGGACCTAATCAGGCGGAAACAGACAAGATGCTGCTGCAGCCAACACACGGAACACAGTCTAACTGTACAAACGCACGTGTTTTCAATCATTCTGATTTGATAGAAAACGACAGCACGATCGCCACTGTTCACGGTTCACTGCTATATCCTTCAGTGTCTCCAGCCAGCAAGTCCACGAGTGTTTCGGACCCCAACCACGAAGGCGTGAGACACCTCCTTTACCTAACTTCGCTGTACATTTTCTCATCCCACGTTGCCACGTAATTTGTTGGCCCCCACATGGCTTCTTCCATTCCTTAGGAGGAACACAAAATAAGGCACGGTATGGTAGACGAGTGTTCGTCATACGCAACACGTGACCCAAACAGCGTAGCCCACTAAGTTTCATACGCTGAAACAA